>SDVV010006887.1:0-18132 GCA_016164225.1 Gammarus roeselii
CTATGGGCACCATAGCATACATATTAAACATTTACCTTAAACATCTAGGTCCACACGCTCTCGCGGCCCTCACAGACATCTTTAACTTTTCCATACTACAAATTACAATACCCATTACTTTGAAACAAGGGAAAACCATACCATCCTGAAACTAAACAAAGCTCCCTCAGATCCAGTTTCAAGCAAACCCATTTATCTCTTCCTGAACCCCTCGAAATCTTGGAGAGACTGACCAAAAATTATGCCCACATCGAACTCTCTCACACAACACGGTTTCAGAACTCTGCACTGCACAACCACACTCCTCACCAACCTCACCCGACCATCCGTGAAGGCCTGAAATAAAAGAAACCAGCTCAATGCACCATGGTATGTGCCATTGATATTAGTAAGACCTTTGACACAGTCCCAAGACACGTCCTCGTAAACTAAATATTCAACACACATACATCCAAACTACAAGAAATGGGTTGCTAATTTCCACTCCGGTAGATACGCACACACTGGGGAAGTGGCGGACGTGCCACTTCCACAGTAGTGTCCCGCAGGGCTCGGTCCTCTCGCCCTCCCTTTTTAATGCCTTCATGCACGACCTGCCCATTCCATCTCAACCAAACCCTTTTATCAGCTCATACGCGGATGACCTCACAACAATCACAACACAACTCTCTTGAAGTCTGACTGCTAGAAAACAGTGAAGGTGCATGTTGGCAAATCTTCCCTAATATCAACACCAGACAACTTGAACACCGCATTCACCCTCATGTCATGCTTAACAACACTCCTATACCCCATAGTCCCACTACCACAATCCTTGGAGTAACTTATGACACGAGGTTGACATTCAAACCTCATACAAACAACAAGGGCACTAAAGCTAGACCAAGACTGAACGTGTCCGTTACTTACAACAACCACCTACGGCCACTCCAAGAAATCGATTGCAACACTATAAAAGCAATTCATTTGGCCCGCAAACACCACCTGGCCCTCTGACCGTGCACCCACACAGTAACTCCCTACAAAAATGAAGAAAACGGCCCAGCGCATCGTAACTGGCTGTACACCGACCACACCCATTTCCCACTTGCATGAGAAACCAAAGTCCTCCCTCTCAATCATAATTTTGGTATACGAGGGACTCAATTTTTTAACATGATTGTAGACCAGGCACATCCCTGCTACAATATATTGAACCCTTGTCAAACCAACAGACACCTACAAAACACACTTGACTCTCTCCACACGACCATTCCTCGTTCACAGACAGCACATCTATGCACAAAACGATACACACTTCACAGCTCTTGCATTGGCTGAACACGGTTAACACGGTGGACTACAGGGTCACCCGCCTGAGGAGGATGTGGAGGAGTTGGCGTTACCCCGAGCTGACCGGGTCCACCTGTCGCGGTCGATATGCGGGCACCACACGGTCCTCCAGCAATACCAGCATTGACTGGGGAATGTCCCTTCCGATCTTTGTTTGCCTTGCCCCGGCTCGCACGTCATGGTGTCGTGCCCAGCTGTCGCACCCAGCAGACTCGACCATAATGTCAAGTCGGTACGTGATCTGTGGGAACGCCTGAGAGACAGCGTCCACTTCCCCAGGGACATTGGCTTGATATTAATGCCTGCAACTGCCTGAACACTCGAAGCATGCATATGTCGGTGGGTTGCCGGTCTTCGGCCTGTGCGTTGGCTGTGTCTCCTCCATCGCGGGGAGAGTTGGGGTTGAGCAATAATAATAATAACCAAAGGCTAAATCAATTGCAACAGAAAAGAATAAATGGCTTAGCACACATGAAATTTCAGAACAAAAATGGGTAACAATAAGTTACATACCTCGAAATGTAACTTTTTTTTTATAGCAGAATCGAGATGGTGTCCTTTTGCCAAAGACAGATCATGCATGCAACTACAAACAATTCAGGGTATGATGTTGCAGTGTCAAAAGCTAAACATTTTGACTATCCCGTTTTTGCAGTAAGCCTTTCGACTTACTTGACCAAGTTTCAATGGGAAATGGCCAAGTTCCCTATCAAGCAAAGTCTTCGTGGCATTGTGGACGCTATTGGACAGCAGGCGTCGCAGATCGAGACTGATCTCAAGACTAAGGCACAAACCTACAACAGCCTGAAGTCTAACCTGGCCAACATGGAACGCAAGCAGACGTGAGTTCAAACAAGGGCATGGATTTCTTGCCGTCGGCCACCCCCGTTTCTGGGGGATGCGGCCTAGTGTCTGAATCTGCATCGAGGATGAACTGTAACGATTGTGGCTGAAATGCATTCAAATTAGTTTAAAGAAGGCACTCTAATAAATACCTTCAACATAAGTTCTTGTGAAGTGCCCAGGTAATTTCATTACCTTGGCTTCATATCTTCATCTATAGTTTTCTGGTGACATAGTAAATTGAAAAATCTCTATTTGGTGAACAATATTTTTTATAAAAGTTGTTTAATTTTACAGTACACCTTCTGGCATAACCTAGCTTCTACTGCCAAGCTTGCTTCTAATTTAGCTATGCTAACTACAAATCCGATGGCCACACGTACAACTTCTGTTATGCTTGTCTTGTTCTTTTTCTTTCAGGGGCAGTCTGCTGACTCGCAATCTCGGTGACCTGGTGAAGCAGCAGGATTTTGTCCAGCAGAGCGAATACCTCGTGACACTCCTTGTTGTGGTTCCTAAGTTCGTTATCACATCTAATTCATGATCTTATTTTAAATTAGGGTACAACTACCTAATGTTTTTTTGTAGTGAACTTTACTGTTTTGACATAGCTATCCATTAAAAGTTTTAGCTACATTTTATCTTGGATTATAATTTGATGCACCTTTACATACCTTGTTTAAGAACATTTTATTGGTTAGCTAATTACTACTTAAAGCTCAATAGGCTCTTTCCTTTACCTTGTCAAACGTTCCTTATCTGGCGATAACTTTCCTCCGACTTACCAGTCCTTTTGTTAATTACTTGGGTGTGGCGTGCGTTGGCAGAAACCTGTACCAAGACTGGCAAACAAAGTACGAGCACCTCACGGACATGGTGGTGCCGCGCTCGTCGAAGCTCATCTTTGAGGACGCCGACCACGGTCTCTACTCAGTCACACTCTTCAGCAAAGTGGTGGACGAGTACAAACTACATGCCAGGGAAAACAAGTGAGTGTAACACTTGCTTCATTGTTAGTAACGAATCTCTGCAAGCTGCATGCTTAAAAAAAGAGCTAGTGCTGCGCTTGCTTCAGTTTGAGCAACGAGTGGACAAGCTGTATGGCAGCGAGAACAAGCAGAGCAGCACGTGCTTTAGTGCAAGTGAAGAGCGTCTACAAGTTGTATGCCGATGGTGAACACGCGAGTGCAGCAGCCCTTCTTAAGTGTGGTTGACGAGAAACTAGCTACCGGCTGTTATCCAGGAGAAAAATTCTGTTCTTCCTGTAACTGGCTTCAGTAACTTGATTCCAAATACACGTGCTCTCTGTTCATGAATTAAGGCACTTAACCTAACGAAAATTATGATGGCCGTCCAAGAAGGATCCTATACGAGTCGGGCGGGCCAACGCCATCAAGGTGCCTTGCCTACGGTGGCGGCGCCTGATGCCCTGGCCGCCGCTGAAGTCCCTCCACCCATCCTGTTTCATGTCCTCGCTGGTTTGTGCGCTGTCCCTGCGATGTGGACGTAGACGCAGACTGCACTGCCCAAACCTCAGGCCCACCTGCACTTTCAAGACACCAGAGCCACAACATATACACGGGATCATACAATCCCCATCATTTCTCTCCTACAAAGCATCAGGGTTACTTTGGCCCTAACTCTAGTCCATGTCCCACATGAGGTTATCCCTGCACGCGTCTTGTTGGTGCGTTTCAGTGGGGCTAAAGAACATGAACACGCTACAAGGAACTATGTTCTGGTGTACAGTGTTAATTGCCACTCAACCCGCCAAGGTAATTCAGATATCAGTAATAACACTCTTGACACGCTCCTAAGCCGGTCACCCATTTCTCTTCCCCCTTCCCCCCCCCCCCCTTGTTTCAACACGCACGTGTCAGTGGGTATCGAAGATTTTGAGCGGTGCGCTGGCTCGGGTTTCCACCACCGCTAGTGTAAACCGGGGCTAAACAACAACAAAATCTTGAAGAATTTATTGTACATCCTTCGTGAGAAAACCGCAGCCAACAACAATTAAAGCTTGAGGTGGGTTGATGGTTTCTACTGCACTTCGATAATACTTGCAACTGCGTTGGAGCAGTGCACAAGGCTTCATTGTCTGGCTCTCTAAATTACCCTGATCCATTATACTTGAGTTTTAAACGATGGGCGTCTGTAAGTGCTTACAGACTTAGACATGGTAACGAGAGGAGCGAGGAAGAAAAGAACCGATTTTGGATTAACCTGATTAAGTAGATTGAGAGTTTTAGAGGTCAATAAAATGTGGTTGTACTGGTAGACCTGAATGCGAAAGTTGACGATGTAATGGTGGCGTATGTTGTAGGGAGGTACGGCGTTCTTGAAAAATATGACTTCACCTGATAAGTTTGATTGCAGCACAAGCTGGTGTTCAAAACAGCTCGTTCAAGAAGCGAGTCATCCACACGTACTCAAGGGTAAGGTTGGCTCATGGTGCAGTGGTAGAGAGAGTGCTGATTTTGAGGAGAGTGGTGTGAAGGCTGTTCGATGTGCGGGTGTGGGGAGGGTGAGGGAATGTCAGACCGTCCATCTGCTGGTGGAAGGAAAATAAAGAATGGAGCAGAGGTGGAAGGTGAACAGCAGAGTGGGAGGAGAGTGAACCGAATGTGGCTGAGGAGAGAGAAGAATGGCAGTATGAAATGGCAAGGCCTGATTGATGCTGAGGAAGTCTGGGAGACGTTTAGAGATGCGTTGCCGAGATTTGCAAAAAAATGTGTATATTGTGCGCCGTGTGGGCGAGTGTAAGAGGAAAAGCTGCGAGTGGTGGGACGATAAGGTTTATCTTGTGGTGGCGCAAAAGAGAAGAGCCTCTGAGGAGTGGTTGCAAGCGAGGTCGTTGGTTACCTACGATAGTGAGTTATTGGAGGAAGTTTAGTGTTTGAAATACGTGGCGTCGCATGTGGAGAAGACTGAACTATTGGGAACTGAGGTGAAATCGTTAGTGAAGGAAGAATATAAAGTGTCTGGTGCACTGAAGAGTATAATGTGTTGTAAGACGCTGGGTATGGAAGCAAAGAGAGGGTTATATGACTGAATAGTTGTTCCATCTGTGCTCCACGAGGCTGAGACTTGGGCGAAATCTGAAGAGAAAAGGTTGAATGTCTTCGAGGTGAAATGTTCGAAGGGCTTGGTTTAAGTGACCCTGAGAAATCAGATCTATAACCGTTCGAATTAGACCGCTGATGGTGAAGAAGTTAGAGGACAGAGTAGATTTACGTTTTCTGAGATGATCGCACATGGTAAGGATGGATGATGAGCGATTGGTGTAAAGGGTGATGAAAGTGGAGGCGAATGACGTAGGCCTAGAGGTAGACCGCAGTTTGAGCGGATGAATGGCGCGAAGCAGGCGTAAGGAAGGAGAGACTTGAGTGTAGAAGTAGCGAGAGGGCGTGAGTGGATGCGCCCTTATCGCCCAGAAGTGTTTTCCCGCCCTTAGCGTCTCGTTAAAACCGGGATGGTGTGGGTACGGAAAGGCCTGGTTATCATGACAAAGCAGAGGTAAACTAGATGATGCTAGCTGCCTTGCTGCTAAGACTAATGACCTCGAACCTAACTGTTGACCCGAATTGGGAGTTACAAGGTCTCTTGGTGGGATCCTATTAGCGCCAGTGGGCTAAGTTTTGTTGCGTGTGAGTATGGTGTTAGGTACGCCTTGCCGTCGGCCACCTCCTTCTTGGGGGATTCGGCCTATTGTCTGTATCATCATAGATACTGTCTGTATCATCACAGATTCAAAAACTGACTTTGATAAAACGTGTGTAATACAGTAAGAAATTGAAATTAGTACAAGAAATTTATTTAACAACAAGCTTTTCATCATAATTTTTTGGACTTTTATCTGAACGTTAAGTATATTCAAATCATTGCACGTTTCTCACGTCCAGGTTCGTTGTGCGTGAGTTCACTTACAACGAGGAGGAACTCGCCGCCGGAAAGAATGAACTCTCCAAGCTCATCAACGACAAGAAGAAGCACTTCGTAAGTCCATCAGTTCCGCCATAGTATTTTTTGTAACTTTCTATGATGCAAACCTTAGATGAAAAATATTGACACAAACATAATTTTCAACTTTTTTTTAACCTATGTCGACTGTTGCATACTATTCAGAGTGATCGTTAATTCAGTTGTGAGCTGGGCTGTCCCTAAGATTCTCTCACGCCTCCATAGGGTCCACTAGTGCGCTGGCTCAAGGTGAACTTCAGCGAGTGCTTTATCTGCTGGATCCACGTCAAGGCCATCAGAGTGTTTGTGGAGAGCGTCTTGAGGTAGAGTGCCCTTTAAACCATAATTTACCGCCATTCAATTTGGTCTTCTTTCTGCCAAACACGACTGATTTTCCCAATCTGTCTGTCATAGCTCCTAATATGTGCTTTTAAATTTTAATCGAAATTAACAGCACAGCGTCTTTGAATTTTGATACATTCAGATACAGACACAAGGCAGAGCCCATCAGGCAGTAACACGCAAACAAATATAGCCCTTTGACGTTAAGGGGTCCGGCCACAACGCAACAGACACTTCGAGTCATGATTGAGGTCCGTGATTAGTGGCAGAACCGGGCTCGACAGCTTATACTGGTTTCACTTGTTGCGTCATCGTTACTAGGCCCTCCGTCCAAACTCGTCCATCCCGTTTCTCGATGAGACGTCGAGAGCAGGAAAGCACTTCAGTGCTGCGTCAAAGCTACATCCATTCTCTACTCACGTCAATCAATGGCACACCCTCTCGCTACCTCTACACTTATGTCTCTGTCCTGACACCTATATCACCCCACTCATCCACCCACCCAAACTTGCTTATTCCTCTAGGGCTACGTCCACTTACCTCCATCTTCATCACCCGTTCTACCAATCTCTCATCATCCATCCTTACCATGTGCCCGAACCACATCAGAAAACGTGAATCTACTAGATCTTCTGCCTTAATCACCATTCCCGTCTTTATTTGAACAACGTCGTTACTGATACTATCTCTGGGCGTCACCCTGACCTGCCCCTCAACCAAACATTTTATCTCAAAACATCCAACCTTTTTCTCCCTTTGCTGTCGTCCCCACTTCTCAGACCCGTGGAGCAAAGTTGTAATAATTACTGCCTCGTAGAACCCTCTTTTTATTTTTATCCTCAATGTCTTACAGCTCATTAGTCTTCAGTGCACCAAAACACTCAACACTCTTCCTTCACTCGCAATTTCAACTCTGTTTCTACTAGTTCAATCTTCTTCACATGAGAGCCCAGGTACTTGAAGCACAGCTTCCTCTATTAATTCTCCATTTAGGGGGACACTGTTTCTGCTCGTATCGACATTTCGCGAACATCTCATTACTTTACTCACTGGCCTACACATCTTTTCCGGATCTGCGGCAAGCACCGTATCGTCGGCAAGCAGTAGCTGAGTTAACTGCCAACTACGACCATTTGCTCCTACCAGCTCTTAACCTCGACCTTTTACACTCTTGTTCACCTCTGACCACTCCAAACATGTACAGATCGAACAGCTAGAGACACAACAAAACCTTGTCTCAGTCTCACTTTCATTGTGAACCGAGCACTTATCTGGCTCCCCACTCCGACGCACGCTGCCAACATAGAAATTATGAACCGCTTTTAACAAATTTCTTCCTATTCACAAACACAACACCTCCCTGTCGACTTGATCGTCGGCTTTGGCCAGATCCATGATGGCCCACAACACATTTTTCACAAAGTAGATACTGCTCACAGGCTTGTCTTATCGCAAAAATCTGAGTAACTACCCTCTACCACTCCTGCAGCCACACTGTTCCTCGCCAATCGCACCATCCGTACGGTCTCTAATCCTCTTGATTAGTACTCTCCCGTACAATTTACCGGCCACACACAACAAACTTATACCTCTCCAGTTGAAGCATTACCTTCCATCTTCTTTGCCCTTACACAGCGGAATAATGAAAACACTACTAGTTCAATCGGCATGACGCACCACACAAAAACAGGTTCATTAGCCGCACCATCCATTCATTCGACTATCGTTAATCCACTTCTCTCTAGGCACTCAGACGCAACGCCGTCCAAAACAGGGCCTTTCCCTTCTTTTATCCTCTACAGACTTCATTGCACTACTTCCTTGGTAGTGTCCTGTACAAGCCTTGCTCCCAAAACCGGCATCCGTTTACCAGCACCCACAACAGCAATATTAGCCTCTCTAACATCCTCAACAATTCATCACCGTACATCACCACTTTCCAACAACGACCGGTCGTTTGCATTTTCACCACCTCATTCTTCCCGGTCACCCCTTCGTCACCTTCTTGGCCTTCTGCACGAAGGGAAACCTCATTCTTTCCGGTCCCCCCTTCGCCAATTTTTTGGCGTCTTGAACGCAGGAGAATTTTTATGCAGCCTAATGAAGTCTGCATAAAAACGGTTGAACGCATCTAACAATAACACTGAAATTGATAATAATGAAGACATTAAACTATTTCAGTCATCCATTTATCTAAGGTTATTTTGGCTCTTCATGTTCATCACCAGATACACCTTACTTGCCATGCTCGACATATATTTAACAATTGCTTCTCTGTTGCTTGCCAGGTATGGCCTGCCGGTCAACTTCCAGGTGGTTGCGATGCAGCCCAACCGCCGCAGCGTGAAGCGATTGCGGGAGGTGCTGAACAACCTCTACGCTCACCTCGACTCTACTGCTGTGTCCGGAAAGGTTGATGTGAGTGATGGGAGCAAGATGTGTTATCAGGCTGATGAAGAGAACGACGGGATAGAGATTGAGTTGTTTCTGTACAGAGGAACTGGAATGCAATGGTTTGTGAAGATGTGATGTTATACAGATACGGACACAAGGCCGAATCCCCCAGAAAGGGGGGTGGCCGACGGCAAAGCGCACCGTACACTTCTCTCACACACTCACACAACTTACCCTTTTGCGCTAAAGGGTCCGGCCGTGAGACCCTGCAACACACTACACACCTTCCTGGTCACGAGTGTGGTCCGAGGTCAGTGTCCGCAGCAGGGCCCGACAGTGTGACTGGTTTACCGCTGCCGCGTCACGACGACTAGGCCCTCCCCGCCCACGACCATACCGTCGTTCAACGAGAGGCCAAGGGCGGGAAAGCACATAAGGTACAGACACACTAGGCCGCATCCCCCAGAAAGGGGGTGGCCGACGGCAAGGTGCAACTCACACCCTCATACGCTCACACTCACACGACTTAGCCCTTTTGGGCTAAAGGGTTCGGCCGGTAATCCCGCAACACACACTCTGGGTCACGAGTGCGGTCCGAGGACCCGTTGTCAGCAGCAGGGTCCGACAGTTTTCACTGGTTTACCCCCGTCGCGTCATGATGGCTGCCATCCCCCCCTCACCCACGACCATCCCGACAACGTGATGCCAAGGGTGGGAAAGCACATCAAAGCAGCGTAGACAATCAACCCTTCTCCGCTCACGTCAGTTCATGGCGCGCTCTCGTCATTTCCACATTCAAGTCTCCTTCCTAACGCCTGCTTCACACCATCCATCCACCCAAACTTCGGTCTACCTCTAGGCCTGCAATCACTCGCCGCCGCAATCATCACCCTTTTCACCAATCACCCTTCATCCATCCTCTTCATGTGCCCAAACCATCTCAGAACACGCGAATCCACTCTGTCCTCCAACTTTTTCACCATCCCTGTTTTGATTCGAACACGTCGTGTGTGACCCGGTCTCTCAGCGTTACTCCAGCCACGCTCCTAAAACATTTCATCTCGAAAACATTCAACCTTCTTCTCTCTTCTGCTCTCAGCTCCGTGGAGCACAGTTGGGACAACAACACCCTCATACAGCCCTCTATTCGCTTCCATCCCCAACGTCCTACAGCTCATTACACACTTCAGTGAATCCAACACTTGACACCCCTCCTCTACTCGCGCCTTTACTTCAGTTTCCACTAGTTCAGTTATCTCCACATGGGAGCCCAGATACTTAAAACACTGAACTTCCTCCAGTAGCTCTCCATTTAGGGTGACACTAATTTTGCTCACATCGACAGTCCTCGAGCATCTCATTACTTTACTTTTACCCACGTTCACTTTGTGGGTCGGGAACAGTTTGTTCAAGAAGCGAGATATCCACAAGTACACATGGGTAAGGATGGCCCACGGTGCAGTGGTGGAGAGAGCACGGATGGATTTTGTGCTGAGAAAAGTGGTGGGGAGGCTGTTGGATGTGTGGGTGTTGAGAGGGGAGAGTGGAGGAGTGTCTGACCATCTGCTGGTGGAAGGTAGATTAACAGTGGAGCAGAAGTGGAAGGGCAACAAACGAGTGGGAGGAGGAAGAGAGGTAGTGAAAGTGAGTGGACTGAATGTGAGAAGTAGAGCCGGTGAGTTCCAGCAGACGTTGAAGGAAGAATATGACAATGTGAGAGAACAGGATCTGAGAGATGTGGAGGAAGAATGGGAGGCGTTAAGGGATGCGATGCTGAGATGTGCGATGAAGGTGTGGTGCACGCGGGTGGGCGGGTGCAGAAAGAAAGGTTGCGAGTGGTGGAACGAGGAGGTCAAACTGGCGGTGGCGCGGAAAAGAGGAGCGTTTGTGGAGTGGTTGCAGGTGAAGTCGGTGTCGGTTTATGAAAGCTACAAAGAGAGTAGGAGAGAGGTGAAGCGGATGGTGACGAGAGCCAAGAGGGACGCTGATGCCCGGTGGGGCAGACGGTAATGCCAGAATTTTGAGGAGAACAAAAATTTGTTATGGAAAGAGGTGAAGAGGGCGAGAAAGGGAGAGACCGGAAAGAAGGAAGTGGTGAAAGATGAAAATGGCTAGTTGTTGTTGGAAATTAGTGATGTACGGAAGAGGTGGGCCGAGTATTTTGATGAATTGTTGAATGTCGAGGATGACAGAGGGGCTGACGTTGTTGTGGGTGGTGGTGCTCGGATACCAGTTTTGGGAGAAAAACCTGATGAAAGCAGGGAAAGCCCCTGGTTTGGATGACGTTGCGACCGAGTGCCTGAAGAAGGGTAGAGTAACGATTATCGAATGGTTGGTGAGGTTACTGAACTTGTGTTCGTGGCAGGCGTGGTACCGATTGAGTGGTGCAGTGCCTGCATTGTTCCGCTATATAAGAGCAAAGGAGATAAAAATGATGCTGCAACTCGAGAAGTATCAGCCTATTATGTGTTGTTGGTTAGTTGCACGGGAGAGTGCTGATCAAAAGGATTAGAGACTGTACGGACTGCGCAATTGGAGAGGAATAGTGTGGCTGCAGGAGTGGTAGAGGGTGTACCGATCAGATATTTGCAGTGAGACAGGTCTGTGAGAAGTACCTTGCCAAAGGAAAGGATGTGTTCTGGGCCTTCATGGATCTGGAGAAGGCATACGACAGGATTGACAGGGAAGCGCTGTGGAGGGTGTTGCGTTTGTATGGAGTGGGCGGACATCTGTTGAAAGCAGTGCAGAGTTTCTATGCTGGCAGCCAAGCATGTGTCAGAGTGGGGTGCGAGGTGAGCGTTTGGTTCACAGTGGTAGTGGGACTGAGACAAGGCTGCGTGATGTCTCCCTGGCTGTTCAACCTCTATATGGATGGAGTAGTCAGGGAGGTGAACGCGAGTGTGCTGGGTCGTGGCTTGGAACTGTTTGAAGCAAATGGGCGGAGTTGGCAGTTGAGCCAGTTGCTCTTTCCTGATGATACGGCCCTGGTTGCGGATTCAGAGGAGAAGCTATGTAGGCTAGTGTCAGAGTTTGGTAGAGTGTGTGAGAGGAGGATGCTTCGAGTGAACGTGGGTAAGAGTACTTCAGCCACGCACATTCATCGACCCTAACAATAGGGTTCGGAGAGGAGTGTGCCTCTTCTCCCCCCGCTCGTCTTGCCGTCTTCGAGGAAAGGTTTTACAGAGAACGGAATTCCTAGCCCCTTCGCTCCGCCCCGTTTAGTCGCCTTCTACGACACGCTGGGGTTGCGGCAGCAAGATTCTACTCCCGGCTACGGGGCGCCCCTTCAGTCGCCTTCTACCACACGCGGTGGATACGGTAGCAAGATTCTAAAGCCCCGGCTACAAGGCATAATGGCAAGCCCTAAAACAAACGAGGAGACAGGAGAAGTTCACGTTAGACGTGGAGAGCAACAGACGGCAATAGGCTCTCAGGTCGGAATGGACTCATCATAATGACAAGCCCTAAAACAAACGAAAAAACAGGATACGGTAGCAAGATTCTAACGCCCCGGCTACAAAAAGCTTTTCGATTTTTTTTGCAATGACTGTACCTTAGCTAATATTTGAAACCATATGGAACAGAAGAATGGAATTGAAAATGTCTTTACGCTAATTCAAGAAAAATTTCGAAAACCAAATTCAATTGCGGTGTAGCTATTTGCCATAATGCGTTAGATAAACGGTGAATTCCGATTCCAAACGCCACGATACCTTGAATGAGGTGTGTTGACACCTTATCCAAAGTGTCAAGGTTCTTGCTTGAAGCGAACACTGATTAGGCTCTCCCAAATCGACATAAACAACTCTGGATAGTTACATCGACATGTTGAGAGAACAGGAAGCTACAGCTTTCAGCTTCCACAGCATTTACATTTTCTCGCGTATGCTATTAGATTGCTATTGTAAATAGATACATGGCCTGACGACCGAGGAGGTCTGAAGGTGAGGTCAATTTTGTTTGTGATAGTGGATAATTGTACGGGGATGGTTTGTTCTCATTGTAAATGGGTGCCCTTTTCCAGACCATGGACATCCCTGGCCTGGGCTTCAACACGAGCGAGTACTACCCGTACGTCTACTTCAAGCTCAACATTGACCCTCTGAGTGAGCACAAGCTGTGAGCTGCTTAGCGTAGCTGCGTTCACGTGTCAGTACACGAGCAAACTTTGTACGATAGATGGCGCTACGGCTGCGGCCGATGAAATTTTACGGTCTAGCCGATGCTCTGTGGGAAGTTCTGGAGAATACGCTAGGTTTTGGAAGGTAATTGTTTTAGAAGTCTGGGGCTAGCATTAAATAATTTATGAGATTATTTTTTATTCGTCACATTATTGAACGCAACCAAGAAGTTCATTACCGAATTTTAAAACTTGAAGCTTGTTGGAGATCCGAAACATATATATCAATCCTCTTACCTAGTAGCTACTCAACCGTTTAGTTTAGTGGCCAAGGCTGATTAATAATATGTACTAGAATTTATGAATCTAATTTGATCGTCAATTAATTTCCCTCACTACTCTTGTTACCATCTGACTAACTCGCCGATGCATTATTGCGCATCTACCCTAACCGCTCTTTAAATTACAGAATTATTCCATTAGAGTTATTGCAATGTGCGTTATGAGTTTGTGGACCTGTTCCCTTGTTCTTCGTAGATTGTGCTTGACTGACCAGTAGTAAGTAAAAGAAAAAAACTTTCATTCTCTACGTGTTTGTAACCAGCCGAACGTCCCAACTCGAACACATTTCTACCGAACTCGTCCTCCCGTGTGAGTTACATCGATCTTTTCAGCCCGTATCTTCATTTTGGTTCAACGGTTGAAACAGGAATAGGAATATTATGAAACGAGTTGCGGCTTATTGAAGGTACCGTAAACTTCGTATTACCATTGCCACTTTCGAAAACACTGTCATCAAGTATAATTGATGCCGTAAGAAGATATATTAGAGATGTACAAAATGTTTAGACTGTAGGAAGCGTCTTCAGTAGCAATTTGTTTTAGATAGGCACCATATACTTGAAATCTTGTATTTAATCGGTCCTATCTACTACGTTTATCTTTTAATAAATATAAATCATGTGGCTTTTGTGATTTCTGCACTAGCCCGTTATATTGAAAAAATAAGTTTTTTTTCATCTGTTGAACAATCATTTCTTGATGTTCTAACCACGCCGAGAGAAAAGTAGGAGCCACTGTTTACTACACTTGATTTAGAATACAAGATATGTAATCACATGATTATCTTTCAATTATTGAATGGTCTAGTTTCCATTTCGTTTCTGAACATGAACTACGTTTTTTACAATTTTCCACTGATAAACGGCTGAACCACTTGTTCAAACGTTATCGATACATGAGTTTTATTTGCCCTCATCTGAAATGCATTGAAAACTTATTTCTAATAAGATCACAAAGATAACATTAGCACGTGCCAGTGTAATAGTTTAGAAACCTTGATCTGACCTTTTTCTTATGGCAGTATCCCTTTAGAAAAGCATCCATGCATTCCAACCATCTCCATTCCAATAAATGTCATCATTGTGTTCGTCAAATGCATGTTTTTGCCTCCTAAATTGGCAGTTCCCTGCGGGTTTGTACCTAGCTCCGTCTATTATCTTTCCTAGTTTTCCTAGTTAACTTTTCGAAAACCTTTGAGGAATAATTTACCTCGACAGCTGCTGGTGTGTAATTTTCCACGAATTCTGAAGTAATGTAAAAATAGTAAAATCGGTCATTTATGTAAGTATTGTAAAGTTAGTATTTATTTTTATTTAATCGTTTAGGGGTTCTCCAAACAAGCAGATGATATTCGTTTAATGTACAGTCCTGTATATGGTTTGTTGTGAATATATGGTGACAACTACGACGAATTTTGATTATCCTGACATAGAAGATGAATGACTTGGCATTCAATCGCACGTTTTGATTGGAATCTAATATCCAGACACAAGGCCGAATCCCCCAGGATGGGGGGAGGGCAACGGCAAGGCGCTGCTCACACACATCACACAACTTAGCCCTATTGCGGTAAGAGGTCCGGCCGGGAAACCCCGTGACTATGCGATCTTTGGTCAGTGTCAGCAGCAGGTCCCGACAGTGTGACTGGTTTACCCTTACCTCGTCATAATGATCACCCCTCCCCCTCCCCACTATCCCGTTCCTCAACGAAATGCCAAGGGCGGGAAAGTAAATCAGGGCAACGTCAAAAATTATCGATTCACAATCATTCTTCACTCACACTATTTATTGCAGGCTCTCTCGCTACCTCCACATTCAAGGTTCTCCTTCCTAACGCCTGCTTCACACCATTCATACACCCAAACTTCGGTCTACCTCTAGGCCCACGTCCACTTGCCTCTGAATTCATCGCCTTTCTTACCAATCTCCCTTCATCCATCCTCGCCATGTGCCAGAATCATCATAGAATATGCGGATCTACTCTGTCCTCTAACTTCTTCACCATCCCCATTCTAATTCGAAGCACGTCGTTATTGATCCTGTCTGTCACTCCAGTCTTGCTCAAACATTCCGGCCCGAAACATTTTCAACCTTCTTCTCGCCCTCCAAGTCTCAGCTCCGTAAAGCCCAGTTGGGACAAATACACCCTCATACGACCCTCGCTTTGTTTCCTTTTTTTAAGGATTTGAAGTTTATTTAGGTAAAATGCCGTGTTGACAAAATTACAGAAATATCAGAATACACTGATGATACGTACCAAGTCTTCGTCAGCGTGAGCTGTTCTGAAGACCCCCCCCCCCTAGGCATCTGTTAGGTTCACGGGCCGCACGGAGTCACGGCCCAACCGTGGGGGTGAACACCCTTATTTCCCTTCAGACTCCCCTCTTCTTCACCCTTTACTATCTCTCCTTTTCTCCCCTATCCCTATACCTCTTTTGCATCTTATGTTTAGTTCAAATTTTCTTGAACTTGTCTCAGACTCCTTCTTAACAACTCTCTTAATAGTCGCTGCAAACACACACACACACACACACATATACACACGCACGCACACACAGACACACACACTCAAACATTCACATACCAGTTCTAACTATTCTCCTTTCGGGTGGCAAATAACAGTCAAGTTGCGCTCTTTCTTTCATGCAACCTTTTTCTACGACTATTCCTTCTTCTTCTTTCCATTCTTGCTGTTCTCGTGCGTGAAATTCCCTACACCTAGTGTAGATCTCATGCATGGGATCCCCGTTTCTGTCTTTTCTTCATCTTCCCCCTCAGCAGGTGTTGGAGCGCGTAGCTCGCACCTTAAGGACTACTGCGGATCCTTGGGGCTCAGAAGCAGGGTAGGTAGTGTGTTATTCCTCCTTACTGCCATCTGGGGGAGTGCTGGGATCATATGACCTCAGCACCTTAGGAGTTCCTGTACCTCTTGTGGCACTCGTACATACCATAGACGTTCGCCGCGCAAAGGACTTTGACTTTGCGCAGTAGTAAACCTTAACTTGATCATTGAAAAAGAAGAAAAACAAAGACTTTCTTGATGCAGCACTGTTTGCTGGTTTAACATTCGGCGCCAGAAGGACGATGACTCCAGCGCGCTAGAAAGCCTCGTCACTCTAATCTAATCTATTCTGAAGACCACATTTGCGATTTAGATGAACTTGAAATTAACTTATAATTGAGGTAGGGAAATAAGTTGAAGGACATTCTTTATCCTCCACTTATTAATATGTCAAGACAGGTAAGACCGTTGCATTAGACCATTAATTTCAAGAAAAATGAGCAATGTATTTATAGTCACAGATATGTACTGTATTATGACAATTTATCGGTTCAACTGATTCACTTGAAAACTTGAGAGTAGAAAATGTCCGTCATGAGGTTGTCTATTACATTACTTACACACTGGTTGACACACGATAGCACGTGTCTGAAATTAACTGTATAGTTAGCATGACATGTTAGATGTGTACACGAAAAAGTATTCCATTGGGTCATAATCGATGATTATAATGGATGAACGGGCTTGTACATGAACAAGATAATTGGAAATTTTGAGTGTATGAAACGGGGAAAAAAATTAATGAAAGTATCTTCAAAATGAAACTGTTGAACCACAAACAGTTGACACGGTGAATTGCTTAGCGGAAGTAAATTACAATTCAAGAATTTCTACACGTACAAGTTTAAACAGGTATACTTTTAGTTTTCGTTTGAAGGTAGCCGTACCTCTACCTCGTCCGCGCCCTACGGGGGAGCCTATTATGACTCACGTTGAGGCTCTGATGGTAATGAGGCTCAAATCAAAACCTCTACCCGTCCTTATATGTATGTCAATCGAATTTCAGGTTTTAGCAGCTTTGAATTTTGTGTAGACCCCTATATTAGACCTACAACCCTGAGGAAGTTGATGCTGTCTCGCGGGCGTTCCCACAGATTACGCACCGATGTGATATTATGGTTGAACTTGCCAGGCACAATGTTGGGCACGACGTCATGCCGTGCTCGACCGTATTGGACGAGCCCCGTCACCGCAAACAGAGATCGGAAGAACGTACCCCAATCTATGCTGGTATGAGTGGAGTACCGTGTGGTGCCCTCACCTCAGTCACGACAGATGAACCATATCTCTCCTGGGCAACCCAATTACTCCATGGGGTGGATGGATGATTATTCATTTTATAGATCATTAACACTTTATTTTAGTATTTTAGTATTTCTTCTTGCTTGGGCTCTATTATTTTTCTCTGCCCTTTTTTCATGGTGATAGATTTTGAATTGGTAATTATTATATGTATCGAGGTTGGTTGAGACAAGGTGACCCAGGGAGGGGAGGTTTTCGTGGGACCCGCGGGACTCTGGGACCTTGGGAGACCAGGTGGATTTGAGGCGATCCACTTGGACCTATCTGGAGCCCTTTGGGACACCCTTGAGACCCTTTGGGATTCTTTTGAGAAACAGCGGCCTCTCTGAATCCTGGAACCTCTGCTCCCCCTCCAGCGCTGTAAGACCATACACAGAGGGATGTTTATGTGAGATGCTTGAGTGGAACAAATAACCATTACAGTCCGCGGATTGCTGACGCAGGGGGCGAGGGTCGCGTCGAGGCTGGTCGAGGTGCGTCGAGATCAGTCGAAACATGTTGAGGCGAGTCGAGTTGGTCACGATGAGCCGAAACTGGCCGAAATAATTTGAGACAAACCGAGATGAGCTGAGGCGAGGGGTCTCGGGGGACTCGAGGAGCTCGGGAAGACCCGGGGGACATGGGTCACCCTCCGGGATTCATCGGGCTCTTTTGC
>SDVV010006888.1:0-18131 GCA_016164225.1 Gammarus roeselii
GGACAGTGATAGGGGCAGGCAGCGCAACGACGATGACAGGGTCAGTGATAGGGGCAGGCAGTGCAACGACGATGACAGGGACAGTGATAGGGGCAGGCAGCGCAACGACGATGACAGGGACCGTGATAGGGGCAGGCAGCGCAACGACGATGACAGGGACAGTGATAGGGGCAGGCAGCGTAACGACGATGACAGGGACAGTGATAGGGGCAGCCAGCGCAACGACGATGACAGGGACAGTAATAGGAGCAGGCAACGCAACGACGATGACAGGGACTGTAATAGGGGCAGCCAGCGCAACGACGATAACAGGGTCAGTGATAGGGGCAGCCAGCGCAATGACGATGACAGGGACATTGAAGGGACAGGTAGCGCAACGACGATGACAGGGACAGTGATAGGGGAGAGCAGCGCAACGAGAATGACAAGGACAACAATGATGTTCCTGGTTCAAGTTATTGGGTGGAGCATCGTCGCCTGATCGTCGGTGGCAATAGAACTGCCCTAAATTGTGTCTGAGACTAACTATGGGTCGGAGAGACTGAGTAAGAAACAATCAGAGTTGCTTGTAAAGTAATTACGAAACAGATAAAGCATTGAAAGGATTTTATCGCTTCGGTCAGGAGAGCGGTTTGAATTTGAATTTAGGTTCAGTAGTTGTTGAAACACAGATACCAATGATTAAATTCACTAGAGAATGATTGAATGTTATTGAATGAATGTTATAATTGTATTCAGATGAATACCAATTAGCAAAGATGTTTTAACACACTCCATTAACATGCCTAACTTGAAAGCATCGCATAATCTGTCACAGGAAGTTTTATGGGAATGAACATAGATATCCACTGCTTATATTCATTCGAAATATGCTTAATAATTGCACATATGTCAACCGATCAACGATGCAATCACGGAATGAATGCTCATGGATTCTGCAACGAAGAACGGATCATGGAACGCTGCCGCACTAGACATGTGAAAAAATTAAATCTCCTCCGTTTGAATGAATAACTCCGGCCGTCGCTTCGTCGACGAGAAACTGTGTCTGTTAAGCCAGGCTTCAGCAACGAGCGCAGGATACCTCATGGAATCTCTTGTCTCCTCTCATTGCAATCCTCTCTTTTACGCACGACATCTGCACGCTTTCAATTTGTTGGCGAGCGCACTTCATAACTCCAAGAAAGTGGCTTAGCGCTGACTGTCTAGAATGGCATCAGAAATGCTTGCATGCTTTTCACAAAGACTGGAGAAGTATATGAAAAAATATTGTTGTAAGAAACACAGAACGAGTAGCTGGTATTTCTCGTTTATATTAAAATTGGTAACACAGATCATGCATTTCGGTGGTTTGACTTATAATGATCTGTGACTATGTTCGTGACCATGCCATTTTACCAAGGTTCGTCACGAATAAGACCATTACATTGTATGTTACGTAGAGGTGGTAACAGTTAAAGAAAAACAAGTGATCACCATACAATTGAATTCCAAAGCACAACATACCAACATAGCGGGAATCAGCAACGTATAACTGAAATTTTTAATCAGCGAATTTTGAAGGCTTGAAGGACGAAATCACAAACTGAGACTTCCGGTACCAATTCGATATCTGAACCGCAGATACATGTTTTCCGTATTTCAGAGATTTACAAATAAAACATCCCTCTTGGTTGAATAATGAAGTTCAAGAAACAATTGCTCCCCGACGGATGTTGTACCAAGACCACAAAATTATTCGTCACCAGAGTCAGAACAAGAGAGAGAGTTGAGAGAGTGGTCAGAAGCGCCAAGAGAGGCAAGGAAAATTTGTTGCTAAAGCTACCACATGTGAATGAGAGACAGCATTGGCCCTCTATTAAATAGTGCAGGTGACCTAAAATTATTCAATGCAGGCATGTCTATGATTTCTAAGAAAAAATTTGTTATCGTCTGCACAGATAAGAGTATTAATAATATCTCAGAAGTCGAAGTGCAGAAGTCGAGAAGTGCAACCGTTAGAAAATATTCACTCCCTCGCTGGTGAAGTAGAGGAACAACTCATCCAACTAAATATTAACAAATCAACAAGAACAGATGACCTGCATAGATAATGTTACGGAGCCTCTCCAAAAATATAAATGATCTACAGACAACTGGAACTGTTCTAGATGATCGGGAAATAGGAAACATCTCAGACATATATTTAAGAAGGGAAGGAGTCAGGAAACTATGTGTTAATCCGTCTCACAGCAGTGGTCGTTAAAACCTTGGACAGACTGATAGGAGTAAACTTAGAGCGTTGTCCCATCTCTTGGACTTTTTCAATAAGATCACCGAAATATACGATGAAACCAAAGCTATTGACCTTATTTATCTTGCCTCTGAAACGTGTTTATTAATGTCCCCCACGAACGCCTATTGAGAAAAGTGGAGGCGCTCGGCATAACTTGAAATGTGGCCAGATAGCTCCGAAAATAGTCCACGGAGCTCAAGCAACGGGTCAGGTCAACCAAAACCCAGTTGCCTCGGAAGTGGTTCTCCCTTATGTTCTCAGATGATTGAGTCTTTCGTACGATATGCCTGTCCTTGGCTGATCTAGAGTATTGGTCGATATTTTCATAAGTGATATGATATTTTTATGAGCGGAAAATGTGAGGGAGCTTCACGCCCAGTGCCCTGAGAGTGGTTCTCCCCTTGGAGTAAAAAACAGTATGTCTCTTGTAAACGTGTGAATGGTCCTAAAAAAACGTTCAGCATTTTAACGTGAGAGATGTCAGAAGGATATCTCTTATGGAAAAAGTTGCTTGTGGCAACTCATGCGCTTGGTCATATAAAACACGGATATTTTAAATTTTGAAAAACCTCTGCAGAAATTAGTCCAAAGAGTGGCGAAAAACAACATTGATTTTATTTAATATGACACGACATGGAGAAAACCGTTATGTCAGCTGAGTATGTTGGAAGATACCCACTATCTCAACAATGGTCATCTCAATGGCAGGCACGATACACATATTTGAAAAGTAGTTAATAGCTATAGTAGCTCTGCTCCCTGCACCACCAGATCCCACCTCAAATCTGTGTTGCAGTAAAGAAGACGGTTAGTTCTATACTCTGCACCGACCACCGCTACGTAGCAGGGTTTGCTTGTGAAGGCGAGAACAGGGAGGAAGAAGAGAAGAAAAGTGGGTGTAATAATATTTTTAGCTATCTTTTCATTTTTTATTTCCCCTCCCAACACAGGGAGGAGAGGAGAGAAGAAAAGAGAGAGTACCTGGTCTCTTCGTAGAAAGATACTAATTGCCTCAACATTGGATGATATCGAACAATAGCTCACCTCTTGGTACGGGTTCAATTTTCGTGTACCATGGGGTGTGGAGGGTATGCTGCCGTTGCTGCTCATCGGCAAATCGCCGCTGAGTCGTCGGCAGACTTTCACCCGCACTAGGTAGTTTCAAATTGTAAGATTTCCATTTTCACCCAATACAGGAATAGGAGGAGAGAAGAAAATGTATAGTACCATCAAGTCGGCAGAGTACTTTCATAGGAAGATACTCATTGGCTCAACAATGGATGATATCCGTCAAATCTACGCCGTACCATAGAGTTTTGGTAGAGCTCTCCTCTTGAAACGGGTTAGGTTTTCGTATGTCAAGGGGTGTGGGGGTGAATGCTGTCGTTGCAGCAATAAAAATATATAGGAAAGCTAACATATACGAACGTCTAAGTGAGGGTGAATGTCTGCCGGCGATTCAGGGATTCCGCTGAATCGCCGGCAGACTCTCACCCTCACTAGGGCGTTCGTATTTGTTTGCTATCCTATATGGTTTTATTGTTTACCTCCCGAAACGTGGAGGGAAGGAGAGAAAAAAATTATGAATGTCTTCGTGTCGGCAGGGTCTCTCCAAAAGAACATACTTATTGCCTCAGCAATTGATGATGTAGATCAAATCTTCGCCGTACCGTTGAGTTGAGTAACAGTTCTCCTCATTGTGCGGGTTCGATTTTCGTATATCATTTGTTGCGGGGCTGAACGCTGCCGTTGCGGCTAACCGGCTGACTTCCATCCGCACTTGGTGGTCAAAACTGTTAGCTAGTCAAAACTGTTGAGTAGTAGATGTAGTAGTAGAAGTAGTGTGTTCGTTTGATCACTATTAGCTTGATCGCTCCCGTGCAAATGTTTGTTTGATCGCTTCCGAGCAAATGTTCATTTGATCGCTCCCGTGCCGAATGTTCGTTTGACCGCTCCCATGCCGCATATTCGTTTGATCGCTCATGTGCTATTTAATAACTGACACTGTTGTGTCTTTCTCTTTTGCAGACAATTTTGTGTCTTTATTTTATCTAAGTGATTAAGTGTGTGGAAAGAGTGCGAAGATTCCCCGAAGGACGTCTGAGGATGCCGCATACTCAGGGGACCTGCCCGGTCTGCTTCACAAAGACGAGCAAGCACGTCTTCAGAGACCTCGAGGAGCAGGACGAGGAGCGCCTCATCTGCCACTTTTGCGAGGTGGACGGTAGAATCAACTGGGTCTTGGAGGCCTTTCAAGGCCATCGGAGGAGGGACGGCAACATAAGAGAGGATGTGATATTTTCAGCAAAGGTCTTTGTCCTCGAGGAGCAACTGCGCACTGTCGTCAGTGAGTATGTGGAGATGCGAGATTAAATCGTCATGAAATGCAAGTCCTTAAAGGAGGTGAGAGCCGAGGTACGTAAGGTTCAAGAAGATCTTGGTAGTAAGCTTGATCTGGAAAGTTTCGCATCAGATCTCAGAAGAAACTTACTTTTCGATCTAAAGAAGGCTAGTAAGGGACTGGAGGAACGAACGAGGAAGAAAAGTTAACGAGTTAACGAGTCCATGCTTTACAGCTGGATGGAGAGGCATCCCGGGAGAGCATTACCAGACGGGACCAAGTTTGATCACTGAGGAGTCTTGGTGGTTTTGCTCCGACTTCCTACCGTGACGTCCTGGGTAAGAGTCTGCAACGGCAGCACGCATCCACCCCTAAACCATGTCAGTGCTGCCGGTGCAGGATGTGAGCTCGCAACTCGCTTCCAACCCTAAACCCAAATGCTGGTTACCTACTTCCAGTCAGGCCAAGAGGTCATCGTCTGCCCGAAAACTGAAAATCCGAACTAAGCTGATACCTCGGGTCATGAGATCCGCGGGTCAACACATCACCCAACTTCGACGGGGCGGTGTAAATTCGGATGAATTTCAGCAGGTCCATAACCGGTTTACCTTCGTAAACCGGCCGGCGTTTGTGATGCCAACCTTGCACACTTTTGAGGAGTTTACCGACCTAGACGGCGAAATAGAGGTGACTCAGTCATCAAACACCAGGTGGTTGAATTTGCTTATACGTGTAATGCAAAGAGGCGGGTTATTTGCTTGCCCGGTGTCACGATTGCGTATAACAGAGGTGCCCTTGCCGAGGTTGAAAATTCCCACCGGGAGGCACGCATAATCTGCATATAGGCACCAATGATCTTAAAAGGACAAGGTCGGAAGATCTGCTAGCTAAGTATAGGCAACTGATTTCTAACCTCATGGCAAAAACGGATCGAGTGTCCAACACACCATCCTACCGCGAATGAATGATGATGACGAGCTGTATAGTAAGTTAACCTATACAAATTGATCCTTCAAGACTATTCGCAAGTCCAATGGAGTGTCCTTCATCAACTTGTTTCATGACATTCGGTAGAGGCCCAACCTGTTCCTGAGACACGGCCTGCACCTGAATGATATAGGAAATGCCCGACTTGGTAGACTGCTCCATCCAAGCTCTAAAAAATACTATGCTCAAAAGTTAGGGGTCCATCGTGCTTTAAACGGACCAGTTTTAGCCGCAGGGAACCCTACCTTGAGGGCCCCATGCCTGCTGCAGATTCTCCGACGAGAGCGATGGCCAATCAGTCGCATCAAGAGAAAGAAAATTCGTGTACGGTTGAATCTTTAGAGAGCTCACAAGAAGGCAACTCCGGGGAATGTCAAAATCCTGGTCCACACTCGCCAGGTCGAGGCCCCCCCAGTAGAGAAGTCGAAGACCGAGACACGCACCGTCTAAAGGTCTTCTTCTGTCACGCACAGCCCTATGCCCCTAAGTTTGATTAACTTAGGAGACTGGCGATCCTGTAGTCGTTTGATGTCATTGACATAAACGAAACATGATTCGATCTCCAGAGTAGAAGCCCGGCAGCAGAGATAATGCTACCAGGCTACAAAATGTTCACCGTGGACAAACCCACCCCTAGTAAACGAGGGAGCGGGTCCGTGCTATACATAAAGGAGATACTGCATCCATTTCTTAGAGAAACGCTCGCCAAAGTTTCTTGAAAAATACTCACCGCAGAAATTAAAGTGGTCCATGAGTTGGTGTACCACAACAGTCGCATTCTTGCGGAACAAGATGCACAGCTCTATGAGAAGCTGAAAGAAATATTTTCAAATAATCATGAGACTATCATCATCGGCGACTTTATTCTCCCTTATATTGACTGGGTGAGCCTAAATTCACAGGCCCGGGCAATAAACTGACGCAGTTCATCGCCGATAATGGAATGACCCAGTCTGTTCGTGAACCAACCCGGGGAAACAACATACTGGACCTAGTCTTGTCAACTGAGGAGCACTTGGTCGGCAACATCCTAGTTGGCAACAAACTGGGAGGTGCTGACTACCACGCGGTGGAATGCACCATCAAAGTGCCCCGTCCAGCCCACCCCTCGGGAGCTGTACGCCGCCCCAATTTTGCGCGAGCAGACTTCCAGGGAATGAGAGAACAACTAAGTGCGCTTACTATAATCGAACCACTCAGAGATGGTACGGTGGATGCTTGCTGCCGCATCCACAATGAGAGAGTTCGCGAGGTCTTCGACCGATGTATACCCTTGATGACAATTGATCCCGCTCAAAGGATCAGGCCCCCTTGGTGGAACGTCAAAGTTGCAAGAGCCTTGAATCGTCGCGATCATCTAAATGCGCAACAACACCGATGAGGCGTTGTTGAGATCAACAAGCGTAGAATTGCTAGGGACTCAGTTGGCCCGCTAATGGATGAAAATGGTGTCATCAGGACGTTACCTGAGGACATGGCAAGTGTCCTGAATAGCTTCTTATGCTCATTGTTCACAGTTGGGGGCCCCAGCTACGAACGAGATACTATTTAAGCTAGGGAAGTCAGCTTCAACGACATTGTGTTAACGAGGGGAATTTGTCAAACATCTTGAGGGACTGTGCATTTACAAACCGATTGGTCCAGATGAACACAACACTAGAGTTTCCAAAGAAACTTATGAACAATTGGCGGATTTCCTGACCCACATTTTCAACCTATCGATGACGAGTGGCAAGGCTTCCGTAGATTGGAGAGTTGCCAATGTCAAGGCAATCTTCAAAAAATGTGACCGACCATCCCCCAGTAACCATCGACTGATCATCTTGACGTCGATCGTGTGACAAACAATCAAGCGATTGATACGGAATCATCTCGTCGATACTCTGGAAGACAACAGACTCTTTCACGGCACTCATGAAGAGTTATCTGACGAATCTGCCGGACTTTTTCAATGAGGTGATCAACGTGAACAACCGCCGCAAGGCAATGGATGTATTCTACCTAGATTTCCAAAAAGCCTTCAACAAGGTTTAGCACAGGAGACTGTTACACAAAGTCTCTGAGCTCAGGATCGGTGACAACGTACTTTGCTGGCAGCGCGCCTGGGTAACAGGACGCAAGCAAAAAGTCATCATTGGCCAGGTTCTGTCTGAGCGGGCCCCTGTTACCTCTGGAGTGCCACAGGGCAGCGTCCAGGGTCCTATCCTCTTCCTTATCTATGTAAGTGACATGGATGCTTGGCTTCTGTTCTAGGTATCGACGTTGGCCAATGACACAAAGCTCTGCTATGCAGCATGGAGCGAGAGAGACAGAGTTGAGATTCAACAAGATCTCGGAAAAATTAGTCCAACGGTCGGAAGCGTGACAGATGCCCTCCAATAATGCAAAAGGAACAGTTATGCACTTGGGGTGTCGCAATGCCAACTTGAACCACACGATGACAGGAAGAAATCTTGCAACTTTTGAACAGCAGAGAGACTTGGGTGTCTGTGTCTCGAAAGATTTGAAATGCAAAGCGCAGGTCAAAGAAAGTTATAAGATGGCCAACTTTAACGTTGGTTTTATCTCCCTTAACTTTCCCTGCAAAACAAAGACATAACACTGCCGTTGTACACGTCCCTCGTCAGTCCCCACCTCGAGCTTGACGTTCAATTCTGGTCTCCACACTTGAGGGGGGACAGAGCAAAACTGGAACGAATCTAGCAACGTGCAACTAAGCTCATCCTGCAGCTACGCCATAACAACTACGAGGATAGCAACCTCGAGAAACGAAGGCTGAGAAGCCAGCTCATTGGAACTTTCAAATACTTGATGGGATTCAACAACGTGAGACAAGTCGGTTTCTTCGACAAGGTCCACAACATTCGTACCCGAAACAACGGGGCGATAATTATGGAAAAACGATCCGCTACGACTATAGCGCAACACTTTTTCCCGATCGCAATCTTGCGAATTTGGAACAACTTACCAGCTGCGGTAGTTGGCTCAGAATCTGTACATGCGTCCACAAACGCGCTTGACAAGCACTGGGCTACGTGAATTGTTCAACGTGTGAACGACGTGACTTTCCCAGAAGCTGTCAAGACTGTGACTTTTTGGATATAGGGAAGGGGCATGTCACAGCTCACTTCCTAATTCAAAATGTTATTAATAATAACTTCATTTTTATTAGCAATAACTGCACTGTCGCTTGTAATGGTAATTGCTAATTGTTACTCATAATTCAATTATGAGTAACAATGTAATAATTGTTATTGCTAACCGACTCGACTCAAGAGAATGAAAATCTTCATATCGAAACGGAACATTTCTACCATTAACATTGCCAGTACAGACAGACTGATAATACTACATTGCAAGTACAGACAGACTGATAATATTGTATTGCAAATACATACATCCTGATGGTACTGCATCTCGGTGTAATTATTCCTACCGGGAAATTCAGGGCCACCAGTCCTGGGAGTAAGCCCGTAACGGTTCTCGCAATCTCCCATCCCGCTAGCCTACGAGGCTATTTGCTGTCATAACGGGACAAGCAGACGCAGGAACTATGGTATCCTGAGAACCAAAACCGCTTAAGAGGAGAGCCTGCTCAACTCGATGCGGCGGTATAGACTCAAAGGGATACCATATATTTATATTATTTATTTTAATTATTCATATATGGTGCGACTACCACTTACTGTCTACTAGGTGAATCTGTCAGCTACTCAGCGACCACCGGTGAGTCGCATTAGCGGCATTCACCGCCACACCCTTTGATAGACGAAAATCGAACCCGCACCTGGAAAAAACTTTTGCTCAACTGTACGGTATAGCGTAAATTTGACGTATATCATCCATTATTGAGGCAACGAGGAGCCTCCTATGGAGGGACCTTGCCGACACGATGATATATATATATATTTTTTCTACCTTCCCTGTCGGGCAAGGGAAATAAAAAATAAAAATGGGAAATGAAAGGCAATAAATACAAGTCTGCCATCGACTCAGAGACATGCCGGTGAGCCGCACCGGCAGCTTCCCCCCCACACTCCATGATATTCAAAAATCGAACCCGCACCATGAGATGAGCAATTGTTCAACTCCTATGGTACGGCGTAGATTAGGCGTATATCATCCATTGTTGACTCAGTATGTATCTTCCTATGGAGGGACTTTGTCGACACCTTGGTAGACTCTCGTTTCTTTACTTCTTGTCTCCCTTCGTGTGAGGGAGAAAAAAGCTAACAAATCGCAAGCCACACTGTACCGGTGGAAGTCTGCCGGTGATTCAGCGGCGCTTTCCGATGAACTACAACGGTTGCATTCATCATCATACCCCATGATGTACGAAAATCGAACCCGTACCATGAGGAGGGCACTTGTTCAACTCTACACTGCGGCGTAGATTTGAAGGATATCATCCATTGTTAAAGCAATTAGTTCCTTCCTATAGAGGGACCTTGCCGACATGATGGAATTTTTCTTTTCCCGTTTTTTCCATCCCAGTCGGGAGAGAAAAAGAACGGAGAAAAATTGGAAAATAACGACATCAATTGAACCACCCAGTACGGGTGAAAGTCTGCCGGCGACCCGGGGGCGTTTGCCAATGAGCTGCAACGGCAAGATTCGCCCCCACACTCCATGATATACGAAAATCGAGCTTGCACCATGAGGAGAGCTTTTGCTGAACTCTACAGTACGGCGTAGATTTGACTATATTAACCATTGTTGAGACAGTGAGTATCTTCCTATTGAATGAACCTGTCAATACGATGGTACTCTCTCTTTTCTCCTATTCTTTAGTCAGTATCAAGAGGGAAGAAGAAAAACTAAAAGTGGGCGATACTAAGTAATACTAGACATCATATAACATCAGCGCCGGTTACCCAGTGAAACAGTCTCTTGGAGATGCTCCTCTGGCATCTCACCTTGAAATATCTGGAGATGCCCCTCTGGCATCTCCCTTTGAGATATGTCTACATGAAGAGTATCCAGATATCAGCGGCTTATTGCCAAAACTGACTAAAAGCCATACAAATGCAGCGAGTGTATCACGTTATCAATGCTTCCTTCGATCCAGAACATCCTACTATAAATGAGTGCCAATAAATGCTGAAGTCTACTCACAAAGGTAACGCGAAAAGTGGGCAGATAGCAGCGACTTTTGGACAAAACTAACACTCAAAACCACACAAGTGCACCCTTCTGGCATCTCACCTTGAAATATTTCGTGGCTGCCCTTCTGGCATATCACTTTGGAATATCTAGGAGATACCCATCTGACATCTCACCTCGAAATATCTTGGAGATGCCCCTCCGGCATTTCCATTTGAAATCTATTCCTTGTACAATGGGGATGACAATCCGTCTTCTCTCCTGTAGCACAGATTCAGGCGAGACCTAGTGCAGTAGGGAGCAGAGAGACATAACTGCTAACCTCTTTCTCACTGATGAAATATTCTGGATATGTCTCTCTGGCATCTCACCTGGAAATATCTTGGAGATGAACCTCAGGCATCTCACCTTGAAATATCTTGTACATACCCCTCCGGCATCTCACCTTGGAATCTATTCCCTTGTACAATGTGGGCAACTAACCGTCTTCTCTCTCTAGCACAGATTAGGGTGGGACCTGGGGCGGCAGGGATCGGAGCAACGTTTAAATACTAACCTTCTTCCAACAGATGTTCGACATCGTGTCTAAATTTAAATACGATTTTGACTATTTTCATGATCAAATTCTACGCCAGATGCTTGGTAAATGTAAAAATATTTGCCTTACTCTTGACTGTTGTCTAAATTCAAACTTTAAATACTGATCTCTTCCCATTTTTGATCACATTCTGCGATACTATTTGTCAAATTTAAAAATATATGTCCCATTCGACTAAACTCGGGAGTTGCCACGAGCAACTTGTTTCATGAGATATAATTCTGACATTTCACATGAAATTTGAAACGCTCTTGTATGACCAATCACCCGTGTTCAGATACTTACTCTGTTGAACAGTAGGAAGAACCACTCTCTGGAAAATGAACGTGAAGCTCTCCTACACTTGCACTTAGCAAAATTTCACGACATTTCTAAAAATCCCGACCTCGACTATAGATCAGCCAAGGGCAGGTCTACCCTTAGGAGAGGTCACCTTAAAATGCGACAGCCTACAAGAAACCGCTTGCGTACAGGAGACGTAATCTTCTGAGCACATGGAGGAGGACCACTACCCAGGCAACTGGGTGTGCTGTTCTCCTAAATGTACACATACGTGTCGAAATTTGATTGCCATCTGCTCCTTTGAAGTAGATTCATTACCTAGTTGGAGTCTTTCTGACCCCACCTCTGGGGCGAGCCGACAGGCATGCGCTCGAGGAAAAGCATGAGTCCGCTAAGCGTATGGGCGTGACCATCTCTGCTTGACTGTCTGAGATGTCACAGCCTGAAACCTAAATTCTTCGCTTTCCATCTTGTTCGCCCCGTTCCTGCATAAGCGAATCTGACTCTCGATCGTTTTTTCTCCGTAGCTGAAATGCCTCGGGTAGTAGTAGAGTTGGTAACTAGTATGGTGGAGATGGTAGTTGTGGTTTCTCTCGTTTCTATTCTTACAACCTTATTTTTCTGTATGCGTGCGTGCATTTCTAAAACCTCGTTGACTATCCCCTACTCTACTTTCACTTATTTCAAGGAAACACTCGAAATGAGCTCTTGAGCTCGTTTGTTTTCCTTACTCTAATCTAATCTAATCTAGTACTAGGCCGGGGACGGGCGAAAGAGTTCATTCTAGAAGAATACCAAAATTGAATTTGGAGTACATCTAGCCCAGCTTTGATGAGGTGTTTGTCGTTCGTGGGCTGCCGGATGATGAAGGTTCCAACGGAGGTTGTTGCCACCTTGGTCGTAATAATACTAACGTCTCATTGTTTATTAAGGGTGTGGATAAGTCCCCCAGTGTTTATCGTAGCGGTTTTTAAAGGTGTTTGTGTTATTATAAATATTCCATCATGTGGTAAACGGTTCCAAATTGTTGGTATCTTGAGTGGAAAGAAGTTCTTGGTCACGGATGTTGTGAGTGGTTTTAGCTGCAATTTTTGTTATTTATTTCTGTTCATTGGGTTATAATCTCGGTCAAAGAGGCTTTCCGAGCTAGCTCTAGTAAACCCGTATATATATATTTGAAGGTTTATATTAACTGACCCCCAAATCGTTTCCTTTCAGGTGATATCAGTTAAGTTCGTCGAGTCCTTGCGGATATGTTTGATTTCTTAGTTCCGGTATTTATTTCTTGCGTGGTGCTGAATACGTTTCATTTTTTTTTAATATTCTCTCGTATGTGAGGGGACAAAAATTGTACTCCAAATTACATTTGAGGCCTGACATAATGCCATGAACTCTATTGCCTTTCTTGTTGCAAGCTTCCACTTGTGTTTCCCGTTTGACATCTTTTGTGATTACTATTCCAAGGTCTCGTTGTTGATCAACTTTTTTTCAGTCATAGGCTGGTCAGCCAATACGTTATCAGAATTTCGATTTTGTGACCAATGTGCATAATGGTGCATTTTTCAATATTAATGTTCATTTTTCACTTATCAGACCAGTCCACAAGTTTGTCATGATCCCTTTTGATAGTAATGCGATTTGGTTTATAGTCCGGTTTGTGGCGAGTTTAGTGTCGTCAGCAAATTTTGGTACCTTACTGACGATATCGGTGTCCAGCTTACTTATATGAATCATAAAGACAAGGGGCCCAAGAACTTGCTCTGGGTACTCCTGATGCTAACGTAGCCCACTTACTTTTTCTTTGTCCGACACAGCCCCTTTGCTTGTAGCCCGTGAGACAATTTCGGAGCTACCAGGCCGCACGTATAGATAAGCCAAGCGCCTCCATTTCTCTCAGAACGCTTCTTAAAGTCCGGATAGAAAAGGTCGAGAGCTTTGGTTTCATGGTATATCTCGGTGACCGTATAGAAAAAGTCCAGGAGATTGGATAGGCAGCAATTTTGCTTCTGAAGCCGTGCTGGGTTTCCTTGATGAAGTGTTTTCTCTCGTAGTGACATGTTGTCCTTGTCTCTATCAGTTTCCCAAAGTTTTGCCTGACAAAGGTGTGAAACTGCTCCTGGAATATGGCTGTGATGTTTTTTTTTTTGGTTCCAATCTTAAGGAATAATTCCAGTCGTCATAGACCTGTTAAAGACCTCTGTCAGTGTACCACTTATGATTTCAGAGAGGTTCCGTAACATTTTCGGATACAGGTCATCTGGTCCTGTTGATTTGTAAATATTTAGTCTGCTGATTTGTTCCTCTACTTAACCAACGAGGAAGATAATATTTTTCAACGGTTGTACTTTTCCACGGAGTTCGACTTCCGGGATATTATTAATACTCTCTTTTGTGAAGACGGTTACACGAAATGTTCGTTGAGTATCATCAACATGTCAGCACCGGGTAACTTCAGATCACCTGTATTATTTCGTAGAGGGTCAACGCTGTCAAGAACAACAAGACTCTCGTTCACAAATGCATAGAAAGCTTTGGGGTTGCGCTTGGCGGTTTTAGTCACAAATTTTCTTTGTGTTTCTTGGCGCTTCTGCCCACTCTTTTCCTTCTTCTACCAGCTCTCTCACGCTCATGTTCTGACTCTGGTGTCGGATTAGTTTTGTGGTCTTTGTACAATGTCTGTCGGCGAGCTGTTGCTTCTTGAACTTCGTTGTGCAGCCAAGAGAGATTGTTTATTTGTACATTTCTCTCAGGGATGTACCGCTTGCATGTTTGCACCGCCTTATCTCTTTGAGTCGCACAGCGTTCATTCACCAACGGTCATGCAAACGAAGTAGTACCCGAAGACTATGTTTCTGATTTCCTCATTCGAGCAGTCAAAATTCGCTCTTCAAATATTTTTGTTATACATTGCTGATTCCCGTATTGTTTTGTTTGCTGTGATTTGGTATTCAACAATATGGTGGTCACATATTTTTTTTAAATGTTACCACTCCTACTCGTTGTTTGTCAGGTGATAGAACAAGTTTCAAGATCCTAGGCCCTCTGGTTGGTTCTTGCATGTACTGTATTTGATTGTTATTATTGACAAGCCGATTACCCTTCCACCCCGTAATTCAGCCTCTAGTATTGTCCAATTGAAGTCAGGCAGGTTGAAGTCCCCCATTAAGATACTCGCATGGGATGAGGAAATGAAATTGTCTAATTCGTACAGGAGAACATCTTGTTCCCCTGGTGTTATTCTTGGTTTTGGTATACTAGTACAATTTTCAGTATTATACGATCAGAGGGCATAATGTCGACCTGGATTACCTCGTAATTGTTGCTGCTATTGTTCTGCGAAATATTGCACGAATGGTTTCTTTGACATAAAGCCCTGACCCTCTACCTCTCTTGCTTGGAGAAGGCTAGACAGATGGGCCTGAGTCCTTGAAGGCGTATTTCCGCCAGGAGAATCCAGTCATTTATGTCCATCAACGCTTCATTGAATTCAACTTCTGCATTGAAAAGAACTTGAGTGCCAATGTAAACAAAGAACAGAGAACACTTTTATCACATAACTCATTCATGGACGGAGTCTAAATATGTGCGACGTAGCATCATTACGGTCGAAATCGTGTTCATTGGACGGTAGAGCGTGCACATGTCATTCTTACCCCCGAGAGTGTGTTTGTCGGACGGTAGAGGGCATCGTTACATGATCGAAACCATGGCTGTTTCGATTTTAGTTTTTTTGAGCAGGTTGCCCCTAATTGATTGATGTTCAACGACATCACGTAATGCTATTTTAATGAGAGGGGGTTTTGATCATCTGACCGACGCATTAGCGTGTTAATAATTTTATTAAATTTTATTAACAACCAGCGTGGGCATAATACAACAATTAAGACATCCTAATTTATGGTTACAATGATGTATACGCTGTTCATGACTACATCAGGATCATAGTAGCAAAATACCAACCTCGATATAAAATAAGTTAAGGCATACAACTATTCTTAGCCATGTGTATAGCAATTCTTTCCTTTGCCTTGACAATGAAGAGGCAGCGAGCACATCATCAGAGCAGATTGCAATGATAATGTAATTTGAGGAACTAATAAGTCGGATCATAAGGCTCTGTGCTGCCTTACGGAACAGCACCTCGATGAGATCTGACTGGTTTTAGGCCAAAACCCTGTTTGCGGAGACCGAGCGAGGGATCTGCATCAGTCGTCTAAATGTGTCATTATAACTCACTGTAATTTTTTTCACGCTATATTAGAAGAAACTTTTCCACAGTGCATTACAATATATCGCGTAACAATATAATTTGACCAGCTCAACTTTAGCTCGCTTGTTGGAAACAAGAATTTTTGTATCAGGATGTTACCAACTGTATTTTGCCGCCTTAATTGTTTGCTTTGCAACTTTTTTGCAGGTATTTCAAACTTTTAACGAGGTGCGAGAGGAGTGGCATAGGTCTGTATGAGGCTTGATCTTTGAAAACTTCGTGGGGTTTCAGCATAAGTATGGTTTTCGCTTGTTTCAAGTGTTGAGTGTGGTGTTGTGGTAAACGGAGAGGCTACAGATGTCTGTGAGAGTCCTGACCATGTTCTTAGCTCAGTGTTTAAGGTGAACGAATGAATGCCGTCGGAGCCCGTTGCGGAAGATTATTTGGCCTGGCGATGACGGCTGTGGTCTTGGCTACTGTAAAGGGCTGATCCCTATTTGGATCAATGAACTTTGAGTTACTGGTGGAGTATCTTCTTATTGTCTTATGGCCAGTGTTTGCAGAGTGTTTGTTGAGTATAATTATCTGCTTGTTGATGGTCTGATGGTATGGTGTGAGTGTTCGGTGGCAGGATTTCCACGTGTGTGCTCATACGGTTTGAATTTTTGCTCATGAGGCTACTGATATGTTTCCTTAACTTTGATGGGAAGGCTCGGTAGATGGCGATCGCCAGCACATCGCGCCACAAACCACGGACGTGAGTTCGCAGATGAATGCTGTGCCTCGTGGGAGCCCAGAATGCTGGTTGAAACAATGAACGAACCAAGGGTATTTGTTGTCGGTCTTCAAGGTCGAGCAAGGTGAAGTGTTTTCTAGTTACGCCGTACAAGTGTATCGAGTGATGTCGAAGTCGTGAAGAGTGGTTAGTATTGATGATGTGTTTTCCTCCCATTCTGTCAAATTTTATTAACGAAAAGCGTGATGGGGCTTGTGTGTTTTGATGACTAATGGGGGTGGTCAAACATGTGTTGGTAGCCTGCTCATTGACAGTTATGAGCGAGATTGGTAGAACAGAAGGAAACGTCAGGAGAGGGCTGTTGATTGTTAGGGCCTGAAGGTTTTCGAGTGGGTATATCTGTGTTATTTATCGTGATCAATACGAATAGTTCCTGAATGATGGCAGTACCTCTCCGGCTATTGTTGTCGGGGGGGAGCCAAGAGTTGTCGTGTGCGTTCGAATCGCATAGTGCGAAATAATTGGTGTTGTTGTGGTAGTCTAAGTGAGGAATGTACTGCGGTTGACATGAGCTGGATGAAAGGAAGTATCCGTTAAATCGATTGTATCGCGTTTGAGTGATTTTGGATGAGTACCGTTTACATCTTTTGTTTGGGTCCAGTGAGCATTATGCAAGGGCGAGAACAGCTGTGTTCTCAGTGAAAATTTTCCAGGACGAACGTAAAGAGACGGCCGTCGCCGTCGTTGTTAAGTCGGTGGTGGCAGAGTGTTGTGTATCAAGGAAACTCTGATGTCTTCAATTATTGTTTGAGTTTGGTTTCCTGGAGCAAGGTGATGCTAAAGTGATGTTTATTGATGAAGTGTTTGAGTTCTATTCGTTTTCTTGCAAATAAATCCTCATTTAAGTGTAGTATATTTAAGAATCTTCCGTTGACTTGGGGTTGTGGTACAGAAGGGGGTAGCGGTAGGGTTGGTGGGCGTGGGAGTGGCAGACGTGGCAGGCCGTGTGTAGAACGGGGAACCTGTGGCGACTACCGTACGTAGGGTCGCTATCCCTGGCGCTAAATTCTTTTATAGCTAACGTCAGATCAACCACTATCATCTCCGCCAACTGCCTTATCAGCCCCAAGTTGTTCCGACTACCTACCTACGGTACCTTTTTTCAGCAGCGCAGATTCATAGCGTTTCTCAGTCACACCAGCCACTGTCATATCTGCCAGTGACATTCTGGCGAAAATCTGTTTCAGCCCACGTCAGAATCAGCCACCACTCGTACCATTTTACCGGTTATCACTTTAATGAAACTTTTCCTGCCCAACCTAACCTAACCTAGGGTACGTGTTTCTAACCCGCCGGGCAAAGGTACGTATTTCTAACCCGCGGTGCAAACATAGGTTTTTTTGTCGGGTACGTAATGCCGTTTTTTATCGTATTTGATTGAAGTTTCCTTAAAGTGATAACTGTTAGGTTGGTACGCCTGTTTCGCTTTAATGACAGTGGCGGATATGACAGTGGCAGATTTTGAAGTGGTGGAAAATGCGTGTGGGCTGAATCATCGTTAGGTAGAAAGCACGTGGGATGAAAGATTTTTAGCGGTTA
>SDVV010006889.1:0-18130 GCA_016164225.1 Gammarus roeselii
TGAATGTGGAGGTGGCGAGAGAGCGTGCAATGAACAGGCGTGAGTGGAGAATGGTTGTGAATGGTTGATTTTGACGCTGCTCTGATGTGCTTTCCCGCCCTTGGCATCCCGCTGTCGGGATGGTCGTGGGTGGGGGGGCCCGGCCATTATGACGCGGCGGGGGTACACCAGTGAAAACTGTGGGCCCTGCTGCTGACGACGGTTCCTCGGTACATTCGGGACCCAGAGTGTAAATTGAGGGGCTACCGGCCGGACCCTTTAGCACAAAAGAGCTAAGTGGTGTGAATGTGAGCGTGTGAGGGTGTGAGGTGCGCCTTGCCGTCGGCCACCCCCCTTTCTGGGGAATGCGGCCTAGTGTCTGTATCTGTATGTGTCCGTATTTCTGGCATTTGTAACATCACATCGGACATCTGTTGCAGGGTGTAACCTTCGCTTTGTTGACAGAAAAAGGTATGTCTATGTGGTTTGGTGCGGCAGGGCAGGTGAATTTTAGCTACTGAGCCGTGCTGTGTTCCTTTTCGGTGTGATTTTTAGTGCGATTTTTGCTTCAACCAGACCTCGTATTGAACGAATCCGGTAATGAACTCATCAACCTCCTCCTTCGGAAGATCTTCAATGTAGATCAAGCCTGAACCCATAGAGAAAGTCTGGTGAGGAATGATTGTGCATGACGTTTGGCATAACCTGGTCTTGGAGAGTATGGTGTCGCTTTCAAGTTTTGTATCCACTATGATGGTGAAACCTTCGTTGGCGCTGGTGGCGGTACATGGGACTTGAAAGACATTGCAAACTAAATTAGATGGTAAAAATGGAATTCGTTAGATAAAAAAAAATCTAACTAAACTAAATAATATTCGGGAAGAGGAACTCCCTTATAGAGCGAAGCGTGGGGTTGGATGTGATCACCCAGAGGGGGAGCCCTCCGACCCACTAAAACCTCTCCCCGGCCTCCTGACCTGCTGATTAGGATGCTGAATGCGTTGCCTCTGTACGGCCAACTCTAATCGCTGCTGGAACCACAAAGATTCTCGTGAATATCCCGTTGCCTCCACCAACCTGTGTTCGATCTCTTTCACAATCCGCGCAGTTGACTCGCCATACACCCTTGTCGTTCCAAGGCTATTGGCTCAAATTGGACCTGTCGCGTGAAAGGACTGAACGGCCAGTAATGGAGCCCAGTTCTTCTCGTAGAGTATATAAACAAATATCCGGTCTGTCCTTGGCGTCGAATGTTATTTCCAAATATTCGAGAAGGTTGGCACCGTTGTTGGACAAGTTGTGTTCATTAAATGACAAGAACTGCATCTCCGTTGCAGCTCTTGGAACTCGGTTGGGAAGTTTGTGGGGTAGAGGGTCATCGAGGTATTCATCGGCAGTGGAGGTAGAGGAACTTGCGTAGGTTGCGAGTTCCTTGGATTGTCTGATTTTCACGAATTTGTGGATTTAAAGAAGTATCGCTTTGGCATGATATTCGAGTCTCGTTAGACGATGGTCGATTGTGCTGGATTCTACGGTGAAGTCTACAGCTTCCTGCTCGGTGAGGCGATAGCTTGGTTTAATAAATTCTTAATTGCACGAATGCTTCTTGTCAAATCCGCGGTACGATCATTGGTCATGTCGTCCTCGACTGAGGTGACGCTGTTCGTCTTGGAGGGGCTGACGTTCTTTGCTGTTGGGATCTTGGTCTTCGTCACTCCGGAGGGGGATGCTAGCCCCTCATGAATGTTTTGTTACTGTTCCTTCATCGGACCCCTGGGTCACGCGGGATGAGGTGGCTCACTCTTGAAGGCTTCTTGACCGGCTTTACAGATTTTGAATTTAAACACACGACCAAATACAATTCAAGCAAACGTGCGATTTAAGGTGCCAGCACAAATAAGAGAACAAGCCGAGCTATCTGGGGGATTCTCTGCAAAGAACGGTTAAAAATGGCACGGGAACAAATGCGATTTCCTGGTGTGGAGGAACTCCGCCGCTCGTGATGACTTGCAGGGGTCTGAGTATCGCAACTTCGTGGCCTCTTGATCAGCCTTACAGAGTGGATCGTTACTATACACGAACAAATGTAAGGCAAACTAACGTACAGTTGAAGGTCCTAGCACAAATACGAGACTACGTGTACTATTCGAGGTTTCTCAGCAAAGATCAGTTATTAATGAGACTGGTTCCAATTGAAGGGCTGAGAAGGAAAGTTGCATGACAACATCATATTTCAATGTTATTTCTACAATACACGAATGCAGTTATGCAACTCTGCTTCTCAGTTGTTCAATTATCGGTCTACCTGAATGAGGGAGACATTACAGGAAGAGTAAGAGCTACATAACACGAGCACTCAGTCACGGCGTCCGTCAACGGCTCATTTTATGCGGACCGCGCGAGCCTAAGCAAAATTGATCTGTACTAGAATGATAGGGAAAATAATATCAATGAACACCGTATAGTTATCTCAATAATAAAAAATAGCTCAACTATTGGTCGGCAGCGACAATGCGTCATCGACCCAAGTATCATTCTTACAATTCTTCAACCCAAGTACCATTCTTACAACTGTGGAGAGCAGGTGTCGAATCCTGTTAGGCTCATCAGGGCAACACACTATTCATTCAAATAAATGGCAAGAGGTGTTAGGTGCTAATCAATTGCGCCTGTACGGAAAGATTAACGAACATTAGCAATGCCAAAGGCCTAAATCTAGCAGGCACAACGTTAAAAACTTGGTCTGTATTGGATTAATCAAAACATTGAAATCATAAAATAGATTTTATAACTTTTCACAGGGCATTCATTGGCCAATTCCAAGCAAGGTGGTGAAATTGCAACTGTTAGGGTTAGGCCAAGAGATGTGGTGCACAAATTTATACGTCAATGCCGGTTTAGGCGGATACATAAGACATAATATCAACACCCCACCGCTTCGTTAAAATAAATGAACGACCATTTGCATGCGGCTACGGTCTCTTCGAGAGCAGCTTGTGCGTAGGGTGCTGAGCATTGGAGGTGACAATATTGAGAGCGATGCTCAGATTGCGGAGGCGTTGCGTGTCGCCCTGCACCGACAGAGCCGCGTCCGACAGAAACGCGTTGCAGGTCTGCAGCCGCTGCTGCAGAGACCGCGCACTCCTCTTGCCACGACCGTCGCCCTCGCCGTCTTCTGCGCCGAAAAGGAAACCAACGATTACAGACAATCTAAACGGTGTAAGTGCAGCACAAACATGAGATATAATTCAGTGAGCGTCATAAAAAGTTATATCGGTATTTAGAGGAATGAACTTATTAACAGGTTATGAAAACTAGCTGCATTATTTTTACCGAAGCCCGCCACTTCAAATCATCATAAGAGATAAACTGCAAAGAATAAATGAATATATTACCTGAGGATAAATAACTAACTACTATTACGCATCTGATTGTCTCGCCAGTTCACATGTGAACAATTCAAATTAGTAAAAATGTCGAAAAGAAAATTGTACACTAACGAATAAGGTTTACAAAGCACAATGTTCGCCCACAACAGAGAGTGGCTAACAACAATAGGGCATCTAGCTTTACCAAACATGATAACGAAATCGCATGTTGAAAAACGCTGAAAAAACTACCACAGTGATGAAACAATATTGCTTTTTTCTAAATTTGTTGTGAGAGCATAGATTATATTAGAGTGTGTCAAGGCTTTCTAGTGCACTGGAATCAATGTCCTTATGGCACCGAACGTCAAACCAGCAGCCAGCGCTGCATCAAGTCATCGACAAATCATCGTCAGTCTACGGGATTGTTTCGACTCACGGCATGCTTGAGTCACTACTTTTTGAAGGGAGAGGTCACAGATGTGTCATACTCAAAGTGAGCAGCAAAGAAAACGGTGGTCCTCCGGAAAAGATGAGTCTATCGGTAAGTAAGATTAAGTATGATCAATTCACAACAGATCAGATTTCAGCTAGGAGGCTGGTTTCTCGAAGGTGGCTGAGAAGCGATTGCGCACTGAATTGCCTCTGAGTGAACTCAGTAAGCATAAGACGAATTGTATTAGGAAGGTCCAAGTGGACCTTCCAAGTGCCCCACTTCGATGAATACATTCCGTCCAAGTGGGGCACTCTGTCAAGGCATGGGCTATTGAAAGAAGGACAAGACAGTCCATGCAGTATGGGGTTGGCGACGTCTCCATTCTGTGCATTAGTCTGCTATGCCCAATTCTCAATCGGCATAGAGTTACCTCAGTCCGTCAAGATCGGTTGCTTGAAGAGACCCAGGGTGTGAGTGTGTCTTCATTAGTACGCAATTTATTTCTCATAGAAACATCAGACCATTCCATGTTCCATTTATTTCGCACAGCTCTTTCAATCGCTGGGTAAAAGTCTTTATATGGAGCGGGCGGACGAAGGGGCTCGTCGCGCTGCTTCGTCCGCTCGCTAATTGTCCACCACCCCACAGTGGCCGGAACCCAGCACAAACGAACGTTCTTGTTTTTGGAGGACAATCGCACAGGCCAGCGCAAGATTGCTGAAACAACAGGGTGGCAATTGTTGAACGCCTCCGAGGTTAGAAGCGCGCTAAGCGAATCACTAAAGATTGAGATATTGGTATCTGGAAGAGTATGGGCTTCCAAGAGAGCGGCGGCAATGACGTGAGTTCAGCAGTGAAAACTAACGCTGATGGCGGGAGTCTCCTAGCGACGACGCGCCCGGGGAGTACTACTGCACAACCCACAGCATCGTCGTCTTTCAATCCATCAGTGAAGATGTGCAAGCTACCAGCGTGATGGGTCTCAGTATGAGCTATAGAAATAGCTAAAAGATTTTGGGATGCAACATCTCCCCTTCGGCCAGAAAAATAGTGAGGGCAGAGCCTATTTTCTGGTATACGCCAGATGGGATTAGCAGCTCGCGGGAGAGGGTCTACCATGATACGTGGCAGCCCATGCTCAACAGTGAGATGCTCAATAGGCTGTGAGGAGCTCGAAGAGGGAGCCAGATTGGGGTGGAACTGTTGGATTGTGGTACATGTAGGGGAGGTGGAGCGAGTTAGGATATGGCAATCGAACTGGAGGTCGATTTGTTCTCGTCGCAAGGCAAGGTAGGCTCACCGGTTTCAGAAAGAAGGCTGGCAATAGGGAAGGAGCGGAAAGCTCCACTACAAACGCGAAGGGCGGCATTGTGAATTGGTACAAGTGTTGAGAGAAGATTTGGTTTCGCGGAGCCGTAGACAACGCTTCCTTAGTCCAGTTTCGACCGTATGATAGCACAGTAAAGGCGTAATGAAATTGTTCTCTCTGCCCCCCCGGTAAAGTGCGATGCGGTCCGAAGAATGATAAATCACTGTAAGCAGTCTATCTTCAGCTGCTGCACGTGGTACTTCCAGGTTAGTTTCTGGTCAAAAAATTAGTCCTAGGAAGCGGACTGTTGCTAGGAAAGGGATCATTTCTTTATAGAATCTCAGGTTTGGTTCCGAGTATGTACGGGACCGATGGATATGAAGTGCACATGTTTTGCCTTTAGATATTGTAGAGCCTCGAGATTCTGTCCAAGCAACTACCTGAGCAATTGCACACTGCAGTTTACAGTGGGACACAAATGGTGCCCATGCGTATATCATTAAGTCGTCAACGTACAGAGACCTACTCACGGAGGGAGGGTTCACCCTCGTGATTCCATTAATGGCGATCGCGAAAAGGGTACACGAAAGGACGCTACCTTAAGGGACCCCCTCATCTTGGGTATGTATGCTTGAGAGGTGATTGCCGATTTTGGTCCGGAAGACTCTCCGTCGGAGGAAGTTTCGGATGAAGAAAGTCAAGTGACCCCGGAGTCCCATCCGATGGATCTCTCTGAGGATGCCATGACACCAGGCTGTATCGTATGCCTTCACAAGGTCAAAGAAAATGTAAACAGTGTGTTGCTTGCGGTCCAAAGCACCTTGGATATCTGTCACAACGCATAGTAATGAGTCTTGCGCTATAAGCATCTTTCGAAATCAGAATTGTGCCAGTCGGGCATTCAATCTTCTCCAGAACCTTCGCTACACACGAAGTGAGGGCTATAGGGCGGTAGCTGGGCAATCCATCGGTAGGCTTGCCAGGTTTTGGGAAAGACAGAACCACTGCCTCCCTCCACCGGTCGGGAGAGGAGTGGGTAGACCAGACTATGTTGTAAATAAGACACAAGAAAGAGAGTGCATAGGGGTGTAGGTGCCGGAGCATCTCGTAGGAGATTCGATCTTCACCAGGAGCAGAGGGGTCGGAGGTGCAAGTTGCACCGAGGACTTCGCGTACCGTAAAAGGTTCATTGTAGGGTAAAAGAGAATATATAGAGAAATCCAGATCATTTTGTTCTGCAGTACGCTTTGTGTTGCGGAAAGCCGGATTGTACCCAGAATCCGAGCTGACGGAGTAGTGTGTTGCAACGAGTTCAGTGACTTCTTACGGATCGGTGTGGGTCGTTCCCACCATCCTTAGAGTTGGCGGGGGGATGAGAGCAATTCTTTCCCGTAATTTTTTGTATGCGAGACCACACCTTAGACATGGGTGTGTTCACATAGATGGAAGATACGAAATTCTGTTATGATTCTCTTCGAGACGAGACGCATGTACTTCGTACTCTTGTAGTTTCTCGCCTATATGTAATTTCATCTTCTACTGCTTTGGTGCGCAGGTATCGATTGAATGCACGCTACCTTTGCCGTTTTGCTATTTCGCATAATTCATTCCACCAATGTGGCCTAATTTTACGCGGTGTTCATTTGGATTTAGGGATGCTGCGGTCTGCAGCGTGAAGGAGGGTATTATTAAAGTTTTCCACCATCTCGTCACAGGATATGTCCTGAGGTGGAAGAGGTGTTCTATAAGCGGTGAACGATTGCCAGTAGACTTTATGCATTATGTATCGGCGAACGGTAGAAGTCTCTTCTGTATGGAGAGTAGTTATGGTGATTGGGAAAAGGTCACTCCCGTAGGGCTCCTCCAGCACTTGCCAGGCAAGGTCTGGGGAAAGGTTTGGAGAGCAGAAGGGTATATCAATAGCCGATAGCGAGGCTGTCTGGGTATGGAAGTGCGTCGGTTCTCCAGTATTAAGGAGCGCAATATCTGGAGATAGAAAGAATGCTTTGACGTGTCCCCCACGTCCATCAGCCGCGTCTCCCTCCTCTCAGAGGGGGTGTTTAGCATTAAGATCACCCACAAGAAGGTAGGGCGCGGGAAGTTGACCAACCAGGTTAGTAAGTAGTGCGCATGAGAGTAGTTCAATGGGGAAAAATATAGGTTACATACGGTAACGGGGCGTTTGAGGCCCACTCTGTGTGCCTAAGCTTGCAGAGTTGTTTATGGAGGAATTGGTGTGCAAGTAATTGCTTGATTGACAATTATAGCCAGGCCAGTGTCCGGTCGAGCATCGGCAGTGTGCGAGCTGAAGCGGGCTTTACACTCACTGAGAAAAGACGGTTTGTACAGCCCCAGGAGAGTTTCCTGAAGTCTAACTACCATTGGCTTTTAGGTTTGGGTTAGTTTAAACAGTCCAGCATAGTTAGTTGGATATCCTCTATTGTTTCATTGAAGGATGAGGGTATCAGACATTGTTATTTAGGTTAGAGAAAGTTAAGGTCTAAGCTTGGGTTGGTAAAGTCACTCAATTCCGCTTGTGTGGACTATGTCAATCACGGGCCGGTCGGCCGCGCTCCCTTTGTGGCTGCGAGTTGACGACGGGTCATTTTCGTTTGGATCATCATCGTCCAGGTCAGAGCCCGTGCGCTTAGCGCTGGTCTGCGACATGCGAGTTTCTCCGGTTTGAGACGATGATTGGGTAGGGTGGTCATCACTCAATAGTGTGTTCGTCGCATTTCCTTTCGGATTATAATCCGGAGCGGCTAAGAGAGAGACAAAGGGGGCGGCTTAGGTGCTCAAGTGAAGGTACCAAAAAAATATTTGGGTTGGGAATTAACCTGGCTGGCCTGCGCGGCTGCCAAGAGGAATCTAGGTTGGGCTTGAAGTAAGGCGGGTTTGGTCGTCGGCAACAGTTCACGGGCTTTCATCTTGTGACTGGTGAGGGGCGCGCTGAGGTGGCAGCGTTTCTTCATGTGGTGCTGCCTCCAACAAAGGCAGGTCATCGTCCAGATTTAGGTCTGGGTTACCCATAGCGCGTTGATCAGCAAGTGATGGACGAGGCGAGGTGGGAGTGAGGGAAGGTGTCTCCGTTAGAATTTCCGAGTTACCGGACAGTGCGAAGGACTGTCGTCGCTCGCTTCCCCATCTTCGAGGAGGGGGAAAGGCATCATGTTGAAGATTAGGAGGTACCCTGGTTATAGGTATCCCTGCTGTCACTTCAGCAAAGCTAGTACGCAGGTACATCTTCACCGCAACAGAAGCATGTACCTGTTCAGTTCCTTAATCGGTGAGCATCACTTTCATGACCAAACTTTTGGCAGTTGTAGCAGCGTTTGGGGTAAGGAATGCATTCTCGGACCGAGCACTGTGTCCAGCCGATGTGAACATCGGGAGGTAGAGAGCAGAGTTTGAAGGTGAAAATATAGACACCAGTGTACTCTTCAATTCCGTTTCGCCGTCGTTTCATTCTGTATATTCTGGTGACTCGCTGATCCGTGGGTTCAGCAAGAATATAGTCGTTGGAGTGGCTTGGTCTGTTTTTATAATAGATGGTCCCTTGTATCGTGTTGAGAGTGGGGTGCTCATCAACTGCCACAGTTATATTATTCAGCAGATTGAGGTTATGGGTGTTCCTGCTCTGCTCATCGTCTCTTACCTCCACCAACAGGGAGCCATTCTTTAGCTCCCTCAGCGCAGCGCGAAGTTGTCGATTAGCCCGGATTGCGTCTCGGCCAGGTTCTCTCCCGCGATTGCCTTGGCTACGAAAAACTTTGCGTAGTATTTATTCTGAAAGAATTCTTCAAGCACTTTTCTAATTTTCAGCATAACGTTCATGGAGTCGTTGGCGGTTCCGACGACTTCTCCCGGGCCTTCGTCCGAAAGTGGCGGCCACCGCGTTTTCAGATTTATCCTGCGATCTATTCTCGAGGTCCACCTCACCAGATACAGATGAGGGGGGCTGCTGTTGTTGTTGTTCTTGTCTCCCACGAGCAGCCTGGGAGGGCGAGGATCTTGTTTCTGTGTGGCACCGGGTTCTGGTGCTAGCGCGGAGTCTTTAATTGAGTCGTCCCTGCCCATCGTTGCAACACAACAAGATTCAGCCTCCCGACATGCCCTGCCCACTAGATAAACTGTGGTATTGCGGTCAGATAACTCTGTAACCTACCACGAGGCTCTGTCAGTTAGCGATACGCCCAGGAGTAAGTCATCATAAGTAGGCCCAACGACCTGAGAGGCTCCCTAGACTTGATCTCTTAGGCTTGGGCTCCTTGTCAAGTTCATAGCAGGATAATCCTACCTTTCGTCGCCCACGGAGAGGTTACCGTCTCAATCGAAAGTCGTGAAGCCAAAGTGGAGTGTTGGGTAGGGAGTGAACTGACTCCGCACCCCTGTCCCCTCAGCCACCAGACAGCAACATCCTATCTTTCGGCAAAGCCACATGCAGGGACATGTGGGTCACAGCGAAACCCGCAATAGCAGGGATAGACACGCCAAAAATATTTACAATGCGGCCCACACACCGCAATCAGCAGTGGCCCAGGGGGCCACTTGGAGCGCATCCCACAATCTGTACAATTTTTTCCCCAATTTTTCTTCTCTCACTGCGGCCCACACACAGCAACCAATTGCTGCGCGAGGACCGGAACCAGTAGCGGCGTGAGGGCCTCGGTGTACATCATACATACTATACAATGTTTTTTCCTTTATTTTGTTTAAATTTTGGCTACCTGGATAGTTGACGAGAGTAGACAAGAAATTATATGGCACAAACATAAAGCAACAAAATAATAATAATAATGATAATAACAATAATAAGAAGAATAATAACAATAATAACTATGGAGGAAACTTGTCAAAATAAGTGAAGAGATACGTTAGTGGAGTTTCAACAGAACAAACGAGGTAAATGGAGTAAACAAGGTGATAGTGTATCCAGGATAGGGTAGAGAAAGAGAGATAGTGAAGGGTGAAGAATAGAAGGGTCTGAAAGGAAATGAGGTGTTCACCCCCCGAGGCGTTCACCCTTTGCGACCCGTGAACTATTAACTTTAGGGGAGGGGGGGGGATTGTGGGAGCATAGAAATCCTGATGACATCGTCTATGTTTGAAATCCAGGAAAGTTAACACATAAACCTCAACAACCCAAGATAAAAGCCTTGTACTACCAGCAGAGTCAGCAGCAGAGAGCAGTCTGGTTAGCGACGGACACTCTGCAGGAGCGCGCAGAGGCAGATCCACACGCTGGTTCATCTGGAAGTGGGAAATTTTGTTAGATATGCGAAGCTGCATTTAGACTAAGGATAACGCTCAGCAACAAGTGAAGAATATGCAACAGTTATTACAAGTATGACCCAGTCTGTTAGTGGATGGATGGATTGTTAAACTCGTTGTAATTACAATTATACAGATACAAGGCCGAAACCTCCAGAAAGTGGTGGCCGACGGCAAGAAGTACCTCGCCCTACTTTTGCACCCACACACATACCGAAACTAAGCCTTTAGCAGTAAAGGGTCTAGCTAGGACACACTTTGGTCCAGGAGTGAGGTTTGAAATATGTGTCGGCAGCAGGACCAGACAGCTTTCCATGCTTCACAAATGGCACAGCTCGTAAGCATGGATCTCTATAGTACCTGCATAAGGACATTGTGTTCTTAGTGTTTCAGGTGCATATTCCATATGCTGTAGCAGTGCACCTAATTGATTATGACCTGTGGATTCTAGCTGTTTATCGGCCCTTTTCTTATGCAATCTTGGAAAACATCTCCTTGTTGAACTTTTTTTTAACCTTTTGCCCTGGCAAGGAGGTGATTATCGCAGGTGATTTTTATTTACCAACAATTGACTGGTCCTCGGACCGTATTGCTAGCTACATTCGGACCATTGACCTGCAATTTTTAGACTTTGTCATCACTTGGGCTTTTGCAGTGGGTAAGAAAGCCCACTTTATTTAGTATCTGCTAACATTCTAGATCTTGTTCTCATATCTGAGGAGGATCGTGTTGGTGAGGAGTTTGTGCTGCCGCCACTGCCTTGCTGCCAGCATTCTCTTGTTGTCTTCTGAGTATATTTTCAGTGGGAAGGGGCCAGAACGCGTGGTCGTGGGGGAGAGACGCCTTTAGCGTAAGAGGAAGTACGGCAGGATTTCAGAGGCTCTGTCTCAGGTTGACTGGGGGCAAGGATTCAGCTATTCTTCATTGTGTGAAGATTTTCATTTTTGCAGTCAGTATTGATGTCCCTCATTGATAAGTTTATACCCCTCTCACCTGTCCGTTCTGGTCCCCCATGGGCTGACAGGCGCACCTTGTTCTTGCCCAAAAGCGGTCAAAAGCATGGCATGAATACAAGCGAGTCAGGAGAGCAGAGGGCCGCCACTCGGCAATTGCTCTTGAGAAGCTACACGCAATGAACTGAATAGGAACTACAGAAATTTCTCTGTTGATTCTCGAAAGAAATACAAATCAAATTCAATAAACAGACCTGATGACTGTAAGTTGTTCCATGCTTATAATAGATCAGTGTGGCCAAGTCCCACACTGATCCTCTGAATTACAGGCCTTTTAGCTTGACATCGGTTTGCTGCAAATCAATGGAAAGAATGGTTGTATCACGGTTGACTGAGTATCTTGAGAGCAATAATATTTTGTCGCCTCATCAGTATGGTTTTCGGAGAGGCCGTAGCACCGAGGACCAAATGCTGTTGACCTATGATGATGTCGGGAGGTGGATTAATGAAGGATATTTTGTAGATGTTGTGATGTTGGACTTCTCAAAGGCATTTGATGTGGTGAGTCATGCTGTGCTCCTAACTAAATCGGAATCATTGGGCATTTGTATTTTTTTGCTAGCCTGGTTCTCTGCATTCCTCTCTGGCAGAGTGATGAGCGTTTGTGTGAATGGCAGCGTGAGCAGCCAAGTTGCTGTGACGAGTGGTGTGCCTCAGGGTTCTGTCCTTGGGCCGCTGCGGTTCTTGATCTATATTAATCACATCTCTAGTGCTCTCTCATGCAAGTTCAAAGCATTTGCTGATGACTACAAGTTATACTTGAGATACTCGCACAAGAACACTGAGTCTGACGCTCGAGGTGTTCAGTCACTGCAAATGGCTTGGATACTGTTGACTCAGTTGCACAATCCTGAAACCTTGGACTGGATCCGGATAAGTGTGTTGTGCCGCGCTGTTATAGAGGTCGTAGTGATTTTGATGCTTTGGTTCCAGCTAACAAGTACGTCCTGCAGGGCAGAGTATTGAAGTTTGTCCCTACACGCACAGACTTGGGTGTCAGTGTAGATACCTGTCTCCGATTCCACCATCATATTCGTGTGGTGGCTGCAAAGGCCGGTGGGTTGGCCAACTGTTTGTTGAGATCAACTGTTTGCAGGTCACGAAAATTTATGCTGTCCCTATATGTTTCGCATATTCGTCCCCTTATTGAGTATGCATCCTGCGTTTGGAACACTGGATATTGTGGGGACTGCAGGCTGCTAGAGTCTGTCCAGAAGAGATGGACTAAAAGCATTGATGAACTTTCTGGCATGGACTATTGTGGTCGTTTGAGGAGCCTGGATTTGTTTTCCGTTAAGGCTGATCAAATATTGGACAATTTTGCGTGGGAAATCAGAGGATTTGCAAACTATGTTTACTTTGGCTCCAAGAGTTGGTACTAGAGGTCATGGGCTGAAGCTGGTGTTTCCTCCTCTCTCTTCTGATGTCAACAGTAGATCCTTCAGTGTGAGATGTGTTGGTGTGTGGGATGGCTTGCCTGCTGACATAGTGCAGTCGACAGATATCACTTGCTATAAGCAAGCCCTTGTTGATCTGGTGTACGAGAAATTTTTAGATTTTTACTAGGCTCATGAAGTTTAATTCATTTGTAGGGATGTGCGTGTAAGCAAGTATGAATTTTCTTGAAGTGTATATATATGTATGTGAATGTTTTATTTTGTGACTAACAGAACTGCTGTATGATCAGTTGCCTGAAGCACAAATTTCCAGGTTTTCTCCACTCTGTTGTTTTGCCAGTCTTTGCAGTCTGGCGTGCTGTGGCATTGTGCCTCCCGTCATGCTCTGCACTCTGGCCTTGCTGGGGTGTGGGGTGGTCTTGAGGCAACCAAGGTGAGAAGCCGTTGGTCCTCTCAGCCTGTTGGGTGGTGAGATGGTGCAGGATCCTGCCGGAATGTGTGAAATCTTTGCAGACTCTTTTTTCGGGAGTTTTTATCGGTGCAACTCCTTCTCACCCAGCCCCTTTCCAGCTATTTTCAGGAAGTTTGTCAGATGTTGATTTCTCTAGGTTGAGGGTCAAGTGTCTTCTCTTCGCTCCTGATTCGAATTCCAGTATGGGATTAGATCGCCTTCACCCACATCTGCTGAGCTATGCTGATGCCCGGACAGCGATTTCAAATTCTTCAGAAATCAATGAGAACGGGAACAGTCCGTGAGGTGTGGAGCAACTCGATAGTTGAACAAATATTCAAGACTAAGTCGCACAATGATCTCTTGAATTACAGACCTGTAAGATTGACATCAGTTTGCTGCAAATCCATGGAAAGAATGGTTGCATCTTGTTTGACTGAGTATCTTGAAAGCAACAATACAATGTCGTCTCATTAGTATGGTTTTCAGAGTAACCGCAGCACAGAGGACCAATTGCTGTTGATCTATGATGATGATATTAGGTGGTTCAATGAGGGATACTTTGTGGATGCCATCATGCTCGACTTTTCAAAAGCATTTGATGTACCTGGCATGTCATGTTATGTTTTTTTCCTAAGCTGAAATTTTAGGGTGTTTGTAATTCATTGCTGGCCTGGATTTCTGCTTTTCTCTCTGGCAGAGTAATGAGTGTTTGTGTGAGTAGCAGAGTGAGCAGACCAGTTGATGTGACTAGTGGTGTTCCTCAAAACTCTGTCCTTGGACCACTGCTGTTCTTGATTTTTATTGATCACGTCTCTAGTGGTCTTGCATGCAAATTCAAGGCATTTGCAGATGATTACAAGTTGTGCCTCGGATACTCACAGAAGGACACTGATCTTGCAGTTCAGGGTGTCCAGTCACTCCAAAGTGGGTTGGATTCAGTTAACTCTGTTGAAAGGTCCTGGAATCTTGGATTGAATCCAGACCAATGTGTTGTGCTGCACTTTTATAGAGGTCGCATTGATTTTGATGCCCTGGTTCCCCATAACCAGTAATTCCTGCAAGGTAGAGCATTCAAGTTTTCCAGTGCCCATAGAGACTTGGGTGTCAGTGTGGATACAAGTTTTGTGTGATGACTGCAAAGGCTGGTGGATTGGCGAACTATTTATCGAGATCAACTGTCTGCAGGTCCCCGGAGTTCATGTAGCCCTTATCTGTAGTGCGTATTTGTCCAATCATTGAGCATGCATCATGCATTTGAAATACCGGATATTGTGGGAACTGCAGGCTGCTTGAAACTATTCAGAGAAGATGCACTAGAAATATTGATGGTTCTCCGGATGTGGACTATGGTAGTCGTTTGAGAAGACAGGATATGTTTTCTGTAATGGGTCGGCTTCTGAGGGCAGACCTGATCAAATACTGGAAAATTTTGCATTTCTCACCTTGGTTGCCTCAAGTCCATCCCACACCTCAACAAGGCCAGAATGCAGAGCATGACCGGAGGCACAAATGCAATAGCACGCAAGACTGCAAAAGACCAGCAAAATAATGGAGCGGAAAAAAAAATGAAAATTTGTGCTTCAGGCAACTGATCATACAGCAGTTCTGTTAAGTCACAAAATGGAACATACACATACATATTTACATACACCACAAAAAAAATATGTACATTTATGCTTACACACACATCCCTACCAATGAATTACACTTCATTGGCCTAGTCATAATCTAAAAATTCCTTGTACATCAGATCAGCAAGGACTTACTTAAAGCAAGTGATATCTGTCAACTGCACTATGTTAGCAGGCAAGCTATTCTACACACCAACACATCTAACACTGAAGGACCTACTGCGGACATCAGAAGAGCGAGGAGGAAACACCAGCTTAGCACATGACCTCTAGAACCAACTCCTGGAGTCAAAGAAAACCTAGATAGCAAATTGTCTGATTTACCCTGCAAAATTTTCCAATAATTGATCAGGTCTGCCCTAAGAAGCCAACCCTTAACGGAAAACAAATCCAGGCTCCTCAAACGACCACCATTGTCCATGCCAGAAAGTCCATCATGTTTTTAGTCCATCTTCTCTGGACACACTCCGGAATATCCAGTGTTCCAAACGCAGGATCCTTACTCAATAAGGGGACGGATATGTGAAACATATAGGTACAAATACAGATACAGACACTAGGCCGCATCCCCCAGAAAAGGGGGTGGCCGACGGCAAGGCGCAGCTCACACCCTCATACGCTCACACTCACACAACTTAGCCCTTTTGTAGGGACAGCATAAATTCCCGTGACCTGCATACAGTTGATCTCAACAAACAGTTGACCAGCCCACCAGCCTTTGCAGCAACCATACATATATGATGGTGGAATCAGAGACTGGTATCTGCACTGACACCCAAGTCTCTGTGTAGGAACAAACTTCAATGCTATGCCCTGCAGGATGTACTGGTTAGTTGGAAACAAAGCATCAAAACCAGTACGACCTTTATAAAAGCGCAGCATGGTAGATCATATTTCACTGGCTCAGAGAGTTGGCACTAGGGGTCATTTGCTGAAGCTGGCGGTTCCTCCTCGCTCTTCGGATGTCTGCAGTAGGTTCTTTAGCGTGAGATGTGTTGATGTATGGAATGGCTTGCCTGCTGATGTTGTACAGTTGATGGATATCACTCGCTATAAGCAAGCTCTTGCTGAGCTGATATATGATGAATTTTTAGATTTTGACTAAGCATATTCAGTTTTATTTGTATGTGGTAATGTATGTGAACATATTTTTTTCTTTTGGGCTGTTAATAACCAGACTGCTGTAAGATCAGTTGCCTGAAGTACAGATGTCCGCACTTTTCTGTATCATTGTTTTGCCTTGCTTTCGCGGTTCTGGAGTGCTGTGCCATTTGTGCCTCCTGTCTTGCCCTGCACTCTGGCTTTCCCAAGGATGCTGGGCGGTCTTGAGGCCACCCAGGTGAGAAACCAAGATGAGACACACAAGCTGCATTATAATTGCAGAGCCCTCCTCAACACACATCCATCCCATTTCTCAACGAGACTCAAATACGTGAAACCGTATCATGGCCACCTCTAAACTCATCGAGTCACAATCATTCTTCATTTTGCAATTCACTATTATAAACAATTAAAATAAATACATAGCGACCCCTGAAAGCAATTGTTAGAAATGCACTATAATTAATAAATTATATTTTCAGTTGTAATTCTCGAAGATCAGTGAATGAATAACATGGTTTTCTAATCACAACACAATCCATCTCATATTGACTTAAACCTAATAATTAAAAGAGAATGAACATACAGATACAGACACCAGGCTGCATCCCCCAGAAAGGGGGGTGGCCGACGGCAAGGCGCACCTCACACCCTCATACGCTCACACTCACAACTTAGCCCTTTTGTGCTAAAGGGTCCGGCCGGTAGCCCCCCCAACTTACACTCTGGGTCCCGAATGCACCGAGGAATCGTCGTCAGCAGCAGGGCCCGACAGTTTTCACTGTTTACCCCCGCCGCGTCATAATGGCCGGGCCCCCCCACCCACGACCATCCCGACAGCGGGATACCAAGGGTAGGAAAGCACATCAGAGCAGCGTCTTTATCAACCACTCACAACCATTGTCCACTCACGCCTGTTCATTGCACGCACTCTCGCCACCTCCACATTCATGTCTCTCCTTCCCAACGCCTGCTTCAGACCATCCATCCACCCAAACTTCGGTCTACCTCTAGGCCTGCGACCACTCGCCTTCGCAATCATCACCCTTTTCACCGATCTCCCTTCATCCATCCTCTCAATGTGCCCGAACCATCTCAGTACACGCGAATCCATCCATTAATGATGTACTGAATACTTGACAGTAAACATACGCCAAGAACAATGAGAAGGTCATCACTGATGGTTTAATCAATGATGACCTTCTCATTATTCTTTATTCTGTGACCTTCTCATTATTCTGCGGTTCTGGAGTGCTGTGGCATTTGTGCCTCCTGTCTCGCCCAGCACTCGGGCTTTCCCTGGGGTGCTGGGCGGTTTTTGAGGCCACCAAGGTGAGAAACCAAAGTGAGAAATTCTGCCTTTACATACTGAGCAGTCGTGAGACCCCCAAGGTGAGAGCCTATTCGAAGCGAGTAATTAAGGTGAGTAACCAAGGTGAGTTACTCACCTTGGCATGAAGTGCATCACAGCATAAGGCCCATCTCGGCATAAGGTGCGATCAACTGACCGCAGCATTCTGCCGGAAGCGGATGGCGCTGCCGCGCAGTTTGGAGAGCTTAGCTGGGGCAACACTTCGCTGGTGGGTGGTGGCGACCATGACGGCCTCGTACTCGATGGCAGCTGGGGAGAGGGTGGAGGGGAGTTTTTAAAATGCTGGATGGAGACACAGGATCACTGAGACATGGTTAAAAAAAACAGGCTAGAGAAGCAGGATTAGGTACAATGGTCTAAAGTCTGTCTCGGAGAAAAATGCTTAAAATGCAGGCTTTGAACATAGGAACAAGGCACAATGGTCCTAAGGCTGGTTGACTAGGGACAGGTTCAACAGACAATGGCTAAATACAGGCTGGGGACACAGGATTGGGAGATAATAATAGGCTGACTGGACAGTGGACACGAGACCTGGAAACGATAGTTAAAAATCTGACACGACCAGAGCTTGGGACAAGATTAGCTACAGATACAGATACAGACACTAGGCCGCATCCCCCAGAAAGGGGGGTGGCCGACGGCAAGGCGCACCTCACACCCTCACACGCTCACATTCACACCACTTAGCCCTTTTGTGCTAAAGGGTCCGGCCGGTAGCCTCTCAATTTACACTCTGGGTCCCGAATGTACCGAGGAACCGTCGTCAGCAGCAGGGCCCACAGTTTTCACTGGTTTACCC
>SDVV010006890.1:0-15720 GCA_016164225.1 Gammarus roeselii
CTTTGTGGTGCATTTTTGAATGATTGTGTCCCCCGTACGCGGTAGGTTGGGGCTAAATGCGAGATGAATGAGCACATGAATGCATGATGTCATCAGCACACGAATGGATGATGTCCCCAGTACATGAATGGATGATGTCATATGTCCATGAAGTGCTTACATCGCAAATTATACATTTCTGTACAGTAAATTCATCCTCTTTCAAGACTTATCCATTGTAATATTTAGTGCTGAAATATCCTCGTCTGAGAGACTTAGATGGGATAGCCGTGCAACACGGGGGTTACGTTCATTGTGCTCTGGTGCAGCACAAAGGTGTGGCTGTAAACGCATTGCACTGCGTTCACTGTGCTCTGGTGCAGCACAAAGGTGTGGCTGTAAATGCATTGCACTGCGTTTATTGTGCTCTGGTGCAGCACAAAGGTGTGGCTGTAAATGCATTGCACTGCGTTCACTGTGCTCTGGTGCAGCACAAAGGTGTGGCTGTAAATGCATTGCACTGCGTTTATTGTGCTATGGTGCAGCACAAAAATGTGTCTGTAAATGCATTGCACAGCGTTCACTGTGCTCTGGTGCAGCACAAAGGTGTGGCTGTAAATGCATTGCATTGCGTTCACTGTGCTCTGGTGTAGCACAAAAATGTGGCTGTAAATGCATTGCACTGCGTTTATTGTGCTCTGGTGCAGCACAAAAATGTGGCTGTAAATGCATTGCACTGCGTTCACTGTGCTCTGGTGCAGCACAAAGGTGTGGCTGTAAATGCATTGCACTGCGTTCACTGTGCTCTGGTGCAGCACAAAGGTGTGGCTGTAAACGCATTGCATTGCTTTTATTGTGCTCTGGTGCAGCACAAATGTGTGGCTGTAAATGCATTGCACTAGTATTGCTCATGCGGGCCATTTATAGGACACGAATCTCCAGTTGGATGTTGTAGTCATTCGCATGCACCAAGACTTGCTACTCTGAATAAGACGAACGTATTCATTTTGTTCACTAACTGCATGGGTCTCGAGGCATGCGTGAATGTAGAATTTTTTCTTATATAAAACTTCAATGTGGCTGGGAACTGTTCAATATCGGCTGCAAGGGCACACGATATGAGTGCACACCTTCGAATAATGACAGCTCGACAAAACTGCAGAAATAACAGCGGAACTACGTTTAAAACGGCTTTCATAATAATTACGACACCCAATTGTGCACCATCATGGCAATAAAAGCGTAATTTCACACCCAACTGTGCACCATCATGGCAATAAAAGCGTCATTTCACACCCAACTGTGCACCATCAAGGCAATAAGAGCGTCATTTCACACCCAACTGTGCACCATCAGGGCAATAAAAGCGTAATTTCACACCCAGTTGTGCACCACCAAGGCAATAAAAGCGCCATTTCACACTCAACTGTGCACCATCAAGGCAATAAAAGCGCCATTTCACACACGACTGTGCACCATCAAGGCAATAAAATCGCCATTTCACACCCAACTGTGCACCATCAAGGCAATACAAGCGTAATTTCACACCCAGTTGTGCACCACAAAGGCAATAAAAGCGCCATTTCACACTCAACTGTTCACCATCAAGGCAATAAAAGCGCCATTTCACACACGACTGTGCACCATCAAGGCTATAAAATCGCCATTTCACACCCAAGTGCACCATCAACGCAATACAAGCGTAATTTCTTTGTTATGATCTCAACATGCCCGCTATAAGATTACATGTATTTATGGATATCAGTACATAGAACCAATTTCTCCTATCACTGGAGGAAACGGCCGAATGGATAAACATCCATAAATAGGCCTACAACCTCACTGCAGGGATGCTGCTCTAAGCGGGAAACAGGGTCATCTATTGCTCTGATGGGGCATAAACGTACCAAGAGCGAACCTGGCCATCATTCGTGATTATGTAGCTGTTGTCAGATCATAATGCAACTGCAACTTTCGAGTGTTGGGAAGCAGCAACACACGGAGAACTGTCTGATAATGTTGGTACCTTGATAGGATGAATTCAATCCGAACAGTCCGTTTGTTTATAGCTAATGAGAAATCCGTTTGAATCGATCTCGCTGAATCTGTCGTAGATACGGAATGAGGGCAATTTAGCCTGCCATCGCAAGGCAACACACTTCAATTCTCTTCGGCGCTGCACCCACTATGATGACTTATGAAATTGAGCTTGCTGAAGCACACTGCACTATTGAATGCCATCACTACTTGAATTAGGTTAGGTTAACATAAATAAAATTTGCGTTCCGATTTGAAAAATATTTGGATCCGCCGTTGGTCGTCGTTTTCTTTGTTTCATGGTAAGCTAAACTAAACCAGTTATTTAATCAATTTCATGTGTTTGAAGATGAAATGTAGTTAGTGATACATAATATATCGAATTTCAACTTCTTATTTTATTATAACGCACACAGGCAGCCCATTTTTTCATCAATATTTTGTTTCCTGTCGGCAGAGCTAATCGTTATTGATCATTTCCCAAGATAATCGTTAATGATCATTTCCCAAGCTAATCGTTAGTGATCATTTCCCAAGCTAATCGTTAATGATCATTTCCCAAGCTAATCGTTAATGATCATTTCCCAAGCTAATCGTTAATGATCATTTCCCAAGCTAATCGTTAATGATCATTTCACAAGCTAATCGTTAATGATCATTTCCCGCTCGACATTTGAACTCATGGGAAATTTACTTGATATTTTCCATAAAGAAGGGCTGTCCTGATATAATAACGTAAGAAAAATCATAGACTAACCATAAACTATTTTCTTCCGCTACTCCACATACACCATAACCGGATAACTGAACCAACCTAGAAAGTCCTCTAATATTCCCGTCACCAGCAACCTCCATATTTAGACCCACACTCACCATTATTTTAATCCTGGTATTACAGCCTCAATTTAGATTATTTAGAGTTTTTGGTCCGTGGTGGTTTGCTGGTGACGGAAATATTCGAAAACTTGCTCTGTCGGTTTTGGATGTTCGTTTATTAGTGAGTGTATCTTGAAGGTGGATATGGCTTTGTTCAAAGAAAATCAATATTTTTGAAATAAATGTGGTGTCACTGTATGATATAAAAAGTTTAAAATGGAAATTATACACATTTTGTATGATTAACTACATTCCGTCATCAATCACATGAAATTTATTGTATAACTGGTTTAGTTTCGTTTACCCCGGAAGAGAGAGAACGACCGCCCCGGCAGTTTCATGAATCAAATGTTTTTTTTTCTCGGAACCGCAGATTTCATTAACAAACGGACAAATTCTGTGTCAAAAATGACGGAAATTTTTATTCGAGGTTGGGCAAAACTAAAATGCACCAAAAAGATTTCCATAATCGTACATTTTTTTGCTGTAAACAGTCAGCAATTGCACATCATCCAGCAACACCACTGGCACAGCAACGGCGTGCGACCCTATAACAACAACAACAACAACACAACAGCTCCAATAGCAGCATGTTCCTTCGACAAGTGGCTCGGGTGTCGAGGATTTTCTAGCACATGCCCATGTCGTAAAGCTTTAGCTGGGTATCGCCGCTGTGGAGAAACGTGCCCTGAATACCAATAGCGTGTAAGGAATCCAAGCTGAACGGACTTGATGGCATTCCAATCTATACGGGACTGTGTAGACTGCTGTCTGCTATATGCTCGCATTAAGTAGAAGGGGGTGCGCAGACTGCCATTGCTTGCTTAGGGTAGGGGAGGGGCTGTGAAGACTGCCATTGCTTGCATCGGGTAGGGGAGGTGCTGTGAAGACTGCCATTGCTCGCATCGGGCAGGGGAGGGGCTGTGCAGACTGCTATTGCTCGCATCGAGTATGGGAGGGGCTGTGCAGACTGATATTGCTTGCATCGGGTAGGGGAGGGGCTGTGCAGACTGCTACTGCTCGCATCGGGTAGGGGAGGGGCTGCGCAGACTGCTATTGCTTGCATCGGGTAGTGGAGGGGCTGTGCAGACTGTTATTGCTTGCATCAAGTAGGGGCGAGTCTGTGCAGACTGCTATTGCTATTGCTGCTATTGTTTGCTGTACAGACTGCCATAGCGTGCATCAAGTAGGGGTGAGGCTGCTTGTCTGCACAGCATAGCTGTCTGTACAGGCTACTATATCCTCGCATCGAGTAGGAGGGGGTGTGCAGACTGCTACTGCTCGCATCGAGTAGGGGGGGGTGTGCAGACTGCTACTGCTCGCATCGGGTAGGGGAGGGGCTGTGAAGACTACTATATCCTCGCATCGAGTAGGAGGGGGTGTGCAGACTGCTACTGCTCGCATCGGGTAGGGGAGGGGCTGTGCAGACTACTATATCCTCGCATCGAGTGGGAGGGGGTGTGCAGACTGCTACTGCACGAGTCGAGTAAAAGAGAGGCTGTGAAAACTGCTACATGATAGTATACCAACTAGGAGAAGAGCTGTGCAGCTACTGCCTGCTCGTGTCTTTGGAAGAGGAGGAGTTGTGCATGCTACTGTCCACTCGTTTCGAGCAGAAGAGGGGCTGTGGGGTTGATTATTATAGGATTTAAGGATTTAAAATTTATTCAGGTATAATTACAATTAAGTCTTCGTCAGCGTGAGCTGTTCTGAAGACAACATTTGCTACCTAGGTGAATTTAATATAAACTTAAGACTAGGGTTGAGGAGTAAAGACCAACCGACGGACATTGTTGGAGGACATCCTCTACTCTCCATTTTTAATATGTCGAGACAGATGCAAGCATCAAATTGGATCATTAATTTCAAGAAAAATAAGCAGAGTAATTCTGATCACCGACGTTTACTTAATCATGACTATTTACTGTTTCAACTGTCATTTACTTAGCTTGAGAGCAGAAAATGTCCGACATGAGGTTGTCTATTACATTACTCACACATTGTTTAGCGTACGATGGCACCAATTCGAAACTAACTGCATAGTTAGCATGACATATTGACATATGCACACGGGAAAGAAATATTTCAATGAGTCATGATCTATGGGTACACTAATTGGACGGATTTCTGCATGAACAAGGTAATTAGAAATTTGAGCATGTGAGGCGAGAGAAAAAATATATATAGAGAGAATGAAAGCATCTTTAGATGAAATGTTGGAACACAACTAGTTGACACAGAAAATTGCATAGCAGAAGTAAATTACAATTCAAAAGTTTCTGCACGTACAAGTTCAAACAGGTATAATTTTAGTTTACGTTTAAAGGTAGCAATACTTCTGTCAGTCCTTATATCTATGGTAATCGAATTCCAGGTTTTAGCAGCTCTGTATTTTAAAAATAGTTGGGACTGTGTTGACGAATTTCGGGGAATTTACAAATCCGCATTGTTGAGAAGATCATACATAGGATTATTTCTAATGAAAAAACTGTTATCAATGTAAGTTAAATGATTCAAAGCTTTGTAGACAAACACTGCAGCGGAAAAGTAAATGATTTGAGACAGTGGGAGAATGTTTCATTGACAAAAGAGAGGCAACGTGTGGTCACGTCTGCTAGCATGAGATAGTGTTCTGATGACACGCTTTTGACTAAGAACGATAGGTCTTGAGTTTGTTTTGTAGGTAGACCCATACACGTTTACACAATACGTCAGAAAAGGATGAATAAGGCTATAGTACAAGAGCGTTTTAGCAGGAGTGGTAAGACAATTTCTAATTTTGTATAGATGCCACACGATTTGGATAATTTCCCGTCAACAAATGAGACGTGATCTTTGCAGTTAAGTCTCTGATCTACGATAACACCGAGAAACTTTGTTCTTGCTACATATGCCACCTGTTCGCCGTTCAATTCGACTTGTGTGTTTGTTAGGAATGGGTATCATCCTCCTGGAAAATATCATGACCTGCGTCTTGTCAACATTTAGCGTCAGCTTGTTGGGTGTGAACCAGTTTGAAATGTGAACCAATTGATTATTCATATTAGTAATAATATCATTGAGGTTTTTCCCGGTCGAATAAACTGTAGTGTCATCTGCAAAAAGTACAAAGGATAACCTGTTGCTAGTGTTTACTATGTCATTAATATATATAAGGAAGAGCAAAGGACCTAGGATCGACCCTTGCGGAACTCCTATATTTAACGTACTGGCAGATGAAGATTGTTTATTCCAAGTCACTAGGTGTTTTCTATCAAGGAGATAACTTTTTATCCAACTCTAATCGATGGAACTAACTCCATAATGCTGTAATTTTGCAACTAAAATCTCATGATTCACGCAATCAAAAGCTTTGCTGAGATCCATAAAAGTTGCAACGGTGACTCTACCACTGTCAAACCCATCAACAACGTCTCCAGCAAACTTTAATAAAGCATGCTCTGTATACCGGAGAGCTTGAAAATCAAATTGATTTTGGCTAAGTAGGTTGTTTGAGACAAAATGAGTATATAGTCTAGCATAGAATATTTTTTCATAAACTTTGCTTAAAACGGGCAGGACTGATATTGGGCGATAATTTTTCATGTCTGTTTTGCTTTTATTTTTATATATTGGACTAATTATAGCGATTTTGAGTGCATCAGGAAAAACTCCTTGCATGAGAGACTTGGAGTTTGTTACCTATTCGTGTCGAGGAGGATAGCGCCTGTGCGCGTTTTGCATTCTTGTATTGGGTAATCGAGCAGCTGTTCCGTAACCTGCTGCCTGCTGGTAACGGGTTGGAAAAGTGCTGTAAGACGCTACCTTCTCATATCGAGTAGAGTGAGTGTCTCATTGTTAAAATTGAAAGCTGAAAGTCATAATAATAAGAGTTTATAGACCATCAAAATGTGGGTATGTACATTTTGAAAATGCACTTAATATTCTGCATACGTGTTTGTCAAATATTTATCTGGTTGTATTTAAAATCTTTCTTTATGGGGACTTTAATTTTCAATATATCAGGCTGCTAAACAATGATCAAACGGCAGCACCTGGTAGCTATGTATTTGGTAAAGTATATACCAAATCTGTGACAAATCATGCTAAAAGATTTTTAGAGTTAACAGATTTTTAGAGTTAACAGATGTCAACAAATTATTGACAAACAGACATGAAAAAAAAGGGTCTAGTGATTGTGAATTCATTCGAGTATCATGAAAACAATGAAATAAATAAAACTGTGCTTCCCGACCATAATGTGATTGAAACATAACTAGATTCTGACGTACTAAGAAGGAACACGGAAAATATAATATCTTCCAAGAACAGAACTTTCCGGTGCTTAATCTTCTTCAGTGCAGAAATAAACTGGGCAAATATAAACCAATCGCTGTCTAATGTCGATTAGAAACAACTCATTGATCTGGCAAACAGTGTAGAGGAAGCAACGAATAACTTTGATGATAGACTGTTGCAGGTGTGCTCACATCTCGTGCCAAACAGAAGAAAAATACCCAAAAGAAGCAAATGTTATTGAGAGAGAAAAACGCCACGAAAAGGCGAGCGATAAAACAGAAAGCACTTAGCAACGAAGGAAACACGCGTAGGCGCATTAAAAACGAAGAACCTTTCGTTTCAATGAACAACGGATGAAAGTTTCTCATGATTAAGAGAGAAGATAAAATTAAAAGAAAGCTATTGCTTACGCAGCAAAATTTTTGAACGCTCAAACTGAAATTGGCTCCTTAATTGATGTATCCGGGCAACTGGTTGATGCAAACAAGGCAATGAGCGTATTGTTGAGTGTGAATTGTAAACAATTATTTAGAGTCCCAAAGGTTACACAGCATTATCATAAGATCATCTCGGAATTTTTATAGACATGATCCTAACGTTGACATCTCTAATATAGCAAAAGCTATCGATGATACAAGTAGCAACAGCGCGTACGGGCCAGACGACATCCCAGCTGTTCTATTGAAACAATGCAAGCAGGTAGTGTCAAGACCATTACAAATGTTGGAGCAACAATCTCCCACTGACATCCCCAAAATCATGAAACATGCTGTAATCTTCTCTCTTGCAGAAGGAGGTTGCCTCACAAACCCATCGAATTACAGATCAGTTTTGTTGACATCACATCTAGTCAAATAATTTAATAAGTAATGAAAGGGCGGATAGAAAGTTTTCGTGAAAAAGTAATTGTTCAACTGCAAGCAACATGGTTTCAGAAGTAAAAGGAGTCCATTGACCCGACAACTGGAGAACTATGATGAAATAATCAATGCATAGTGTGATGGATCAAACGTGCGTGTGATTTATCTAAATTTTACCAAGAATTTGATCAATTAAATCACATTATACTGGTATTTGAATTATATAACGCTGGTATCCAAGGAATTGTTCATGAATAGATCAAAACGTTTCTGAAAGGCAGAACTCAAATTGTGGTTGTAAATGGGAAACTTCTGCACCAATAGAAGTCTTAAGTGCCACTATGCTTGGCCCTCTGCTCTTCTTAGTAATGGATAATGATCTGAAAAAAAAATCCACATTCACCTGTCTCTTGCTTTGCAGATGATGCCAGAGTTATAGGCATAGTGAAGGATGCAAGAGACGTAGAAAATGTTGAAGTAGATCAGAAATAATTCTTCAAGTGGACCGTCAAAAACAACATGCATTTCAATTAATCCAAATTTGAATTACCACGACATGGAAAAAAATGTGACCTAAAAACAGGGTATTTATATCAATCTAGCAATGATGCAGCCATTGAATAAAAAGAAGCGTGCGTGACTGAAGTGCAGAATAATGCTGTATTCAACGAACAAATTGCTAAGGTTGAGGCTAGTAGCAGAAGATTTTGTTCTTGGGCCATGAGAACCTTTCTATCAAGAGAAAAAAAGACAATGTGGACAATTTGGAAACAACTAATTCAACCCATTATGGGCTATTGATCTTCCTCTGGATCCCATATAAACGGATAGATTTAAAATGACTTGAAGTACTACAAAGAAGCTTCGCCACAAAAATCACATAGGTAAATGCAGTGTATTATTGCGACTGATTGAATACCTTGAAGTCATACTTAGTCAAAAGAGGTTTTGAAAGTTTCATGGTCATAAACGTTTGGAAAATTCTGGATGGCTACACGGTCAATGTCAACGGAAAAATTGTAACGGAAGTGACAATGAGAAGCCAGGCAAGGATTGGCAGAATGTGCAACTCTAAAGTGGCAGAACGAACGGACGGTGAAAAGATGAAAACCGTAACATTTAATTCTTTCACATGCCGGGCACCTCAGCTGTTCAATCGAATTCCACTGGAAATGCGTGAAATAAAACGTGAGCCGCACGTGTCAGCCAAACAAACATCTTGAGGTTCAAGACCAAATTGGACAGTACCTCAACTGCGTTACTGATGAACCTTGAATTAATAGATACCCTCACCGTTGAGACAACTCTCTACTCCAACGCGTCGCAGGACCTGACTGGTGAACGTGGCAGCAACATGCAAATGCTGATGCCACAGCATTTGCATGCTGCTGCGGGTCAGGTGGCAGCTATGCTGCGACCAACTTTTAAAAGCAAAGTGCCTATGAGGCCAGGGAAGGCACAATGCAGCCTGCTGCCTGATTGTGTCGAGTAGGCAAGCGGCTGTGCAGCTTGCCGCCTGCTTGTATATAGTTGGGGCGTCGCTTTACAGCCTGCCACCTGCTTGTATTTAGTATGGGATGCGCTGTACTGCCTGTTGTCTGCCAGTGTCGGGTAAAGAAGTCTGTGTGCAACCTGCCGCCTGCTCCAGAGGAGCGTAGGCGCTGTGCAGCCTGCTCTCAGCTCATATCGGGTAGGGGAGGGGTGTGCAGCCTGCTCTCAGCTCGTATCGGGTAGGGGAGGGGTGTGCAGCCTGCTCTCAGCTCGTATCGGGTAGGGGAGGGGTGTGCAGCCTGCTCTCAGCTCGTATCGGGTAGGGGAGGGGTGTGCAGCCTGCAATGTGCTCGTATCGGGTAGGGTAGGCGCGTCCAACCTGATAACTTTTCAAAAGCTTTATCCAGAGGCCTACACATCACTAAATTGCTTTAGGATTTGAACTAAAACTTCTAGTACCTCACTTTGTCCTAATCTCGGTCGTGAAAAATGTTCAGTTCCATTCAATCGGTATAACAACGTCACAGAAATCAGAACTCCTTCTGTTACTGCAACATAGAGACAAAGGGCTTCCACACAACACACTCGTACATTGAAATAGCAACACGGCGGAACAACTTATGTCACTCAAACGCATGTGTTCTGCAATCACCAGTCACAGTCAGTCAAATTGCTTGCAGGTAACTGAAACTCGTAATGACTTCATCCGGCTAATGGTGTTTAATGACTCGTTATGACTTCATCCAGCTAATAGTGTTTAATGACTCGTTATGACCCTTTTGGGTCCCTGAGGTTTAATGACTCATTACGACCACATTGGGCAAACGTTGGTTAGTGTCTCTTTATGATTGCATACGCGGCCTGTTTCGTTTAATGACTCATATGACCACATCGAACCAGTAATTATCAACGACTCATGACCTACTCAGATTGCACTGCATCGGTATTCGAGGAGAGCTTAACAACTGGATAAACTGCTGGCTTACGAAGAGACGGCAGCGAGTTGTACTTAACGGAGCTTCCTCCCCCTGGGGTAATGTTACAAGCGGCGTGCCTGAAGGATCCGTGTCAGGTCCAGTTTTCTTTATAATATTTATTAACAATCTTGATAGCAACGTACTCTCAAACATTAGCAAGTTTGCAGACGATACTAAGATCGGAGGAAAAGTGCAAACTGAACTAGAGTGTCAGCAGATCCAACTAGACTTGAACAAAATTGTCTAGTTGGATCTGCTCGATTATGCCGTTCAATTCTGGTCTCCATTTCTTAGAAAAGACGTTATTAAACTTGAGGAGATTCAACGTAGAGCTACCCAACTCATTCCCTCGCTGCGGAAAAAAATCGTACGAAGACAGGCTTCGTGAATTCAATCTTTATTCGCTGGAGAAACGTCGAGTCAAAGGCGACATAATAGAAGTGTGGAAGATTATGATGGGTAAAGAAAACCTCGACCGAGCGAGCCTTTTCACACTAGATACAAACGGAGTGACTAGGAACAATGGATACGAGATCGGTGGGAAACGTTTCTCATTTGACATCACACGCAATTTCTTCACGTATAGAGTAGTCGAAGAAAGGAACAAACTTCCAGCGAAGGTTGTAAACAGCAATACAATCGATTCGTTCAAGTCGCGGCTCGATACGTTCTACATAAATCGCCGATAAATAGCTAAGCTGTTTCCTTTCCTGTTGTTATAAAAAAAACAGAAATGGCACACGAAGTTCTCTTAGACGTTCTACTGCAGAACTAATCCTCTTGCTATCAAAAGGCAACCTAGTTTGGGCCAATAGTCCTGTTGTTGTCTTCCTACACTTGTAAACACTTGTAAGCACTTGTGAACAATGGGCCAGTGTCGGTGGAGACCAAGACAAATTTTTCCTCCTGTCACTTGATAATCGTTGCCGGTAACAATGATTAATGAAACAATACGACTACATCGGACCAGCGTTGGGCCATCAATGCCTCGTCAATCTTGACAATCGTTGCCGGTAACAATGATTAATGAAACAATACGACTATATCGGACCAGCGTTGGGCCATCAATGCCTCGTCATTGTTGTTGGCCTCCAGATTTAATAACAGCGAGCAACCTGTCGTCTCCATCAAGAGTCAGACGTGGGATGGCGTACACTAGCAGTGCAGGGCGAGTTATTAAAACGTGCGGAATGCAATGACTTTAGTGCGCAACTTTTTTTTTTTTTTATAGGATTTTTTAGTGACGCTACTGATAGATGCTATGATACCATCACGCTCGTTAGGGAATGCAATGCTTTATTGCGTCACAGATTTTAACGTTTGTTTTAGGATTATTTTTATCCAGCAGCTGATGCTATGATACCATGACCGACGCTTCTTTAAGAAAGCACCCATTATATTCCATCACAGTATTTTATAGCTTGCGCTCAAAGAGTTTTTAAGCTGTCATCTGCAGATGTCATAAGATCACAATATTCATAGTTGGTTGATTCGCCGCCTTGTCGATGCATCTTATTAGTATGTATGCATGTATGTTCCTGAAGCTTACCATAGTTACAAAGAATTGGGATAAATTTAGTTATAATCAAAGGCTAGCACCTAACCTAAAGGAGGTTAAAATGAATTTTAATTTCGATTAAATTTACTCAAACGAATAGAATAGGTAACAACATAATTTCTGGCTCCAATGGATTATTTTTTGAGCGAATTAACAAATCACATACTTCGTATTGAGATGAACACACTCCCATGAACAAACACACGTCAGGCTCAAACGAAAACGAAGAAAACGAAACAAATATGCATCATTTTTTTTAATTGACCTATATTTTGAGACGATACTTTCCTTAAAACAAACCCCAAATCGACGTCCGAGATTTTAGCGTGCAATTTAAGTTATTACGAACCAAAATAGATATTAGGTTAATAAAATATTAAGACTTCTTCTGTTTCTTCAGGCGTTGATGCGGCGTCAGTTTCAGTAAAGCGGCGATCGCAGGTTGCTTGAGAAGCGAAACGCTTATTATGGAATATTCTTGCAGTGGGTTTAAAGTAACGTCCACGAATTGGCAGGCGTATCCTTGAACACTAACCTCGTTGAACTACGTATGTCTCTACGCTCAGTACACTATCCCTCTCAGTGCAATTGAATCATTTACATGCAAGTGAATACTTTTCATGCAATTGAATACCTCTACGCAGGTTTCATATAAAGGAATAATTTACATTCAAGTGAATAACTGTCATGCAAGTGAATATCGTGTATTCAAGTGAATACCTTTCATGAAAGTGAATAACGTGCATGCAAGTGAATACCTTTCATGCGAGTGAATACCTTTCATGCAAGTGAATAACGTGCATGCAAGGGAATTACTTTCATACAAGTGTATACCTTTCATGCAAATGATTAACTGTCATGAAAGTGAATAACGTGCGGGCGAGTGAATACCTTTCATGCAAGTGAATGCCTTTCATGCAAGTGACTAACGTACATGCAAGTTAATAACGTGCATGCAAGGGAATACCTTTCCTGCAGGGAATAACTGTCATGTAAGTGAATAACGTGCATGCAAGTGAATACCTTGCATGCAAGTGAATAACTGTCATGAAAGTGAATAATGTGCATTGAAGTGAATACCTTTCATGCAAGTGTATGCCTTTCATGCAAGTGGATAAAGTGCATGCAAGTAAATAACGTGCATGCAAGTGAATACCTCTCACGCAATTGAATACATTTCATACAAATGAATAACGTGTATGCAAGTGAATAACTTTTATACAATGAATTTCTTTCATGCAAGTGAATAACTGTCATAAAAGCAAATAACGTGCAGGCAAGTAAATAACTTTCATGTAAGTAAATGCCTTTCATGCAAGTGAATAAAGTACTTGCAAGTGAATAACGTGCATGCAAGTGAATACCTTTCATGCAAGTGAATAACGTACATGCAAGGGAATAAATTTTATACAAGTTAATACCTTTCATGCAAGTGAATAACTGTCATGAAAGTGAATAACGTACATGTAAGTGAATACCGTTCATGTAAGTGAATAGTTTGCGTTCAAGCAAGGCATTCCTTGCGGATAGTGCGTAATCAGGCACTTCCAAGCAATCGCAATGATGTTATTTTCTTTTTGGCAATCAATATCATACCTGTCACACAATAATGTTGCTAATGTTAATACGTGCTGGAAAATAGCACGCTTCTATTTATTCATAGGGGCATTCCAATAAATTCAAATGGGGATGTAAGGGTACAGCTTTAAATGGAATTCCTGGGTAGAGACGATGGTTCAAACGTGGTCCATCGACTCCACAAATACCTAATTTTCGTGTATGATTTTCACACCTCTGCAATGGAATTAAACGTTTTTAAGTTGGTTTAACCCTATGACTGTTTCCTCGTGTCGTACGGTTGTGTCAATGCAATCATGCAAACGTACATAAATACATGTAATCACATTAAAAAAGGTTTGAATCAAACCACGGTAATATGATCCATGGAATCGAGGATACGTTTCAGTCTTTACAACGACCGGACTATTAAGACAGCGCACTGTGTGCACGGTTAACAACCACGACCAACTATCGAAAAGTTATGTGGGCGAACTACATTGTTCATTCAAAGGTGTTTCTAACGATGCAGGTGTGTGATTGCCGCACTTGAAGCTAAGCCGTTTGGTGAACAGTTAATGACCACCTGGTATTTAGATCTAGTTAGGCACACTGAGAGAGGTGTACTGCATACAATGTAGCAATATATGTTGTACACACTCTTAACCAGTCTTTTAACTGACGCTACAGACGATCCCTTTTTCACATAAACGCAAATAACCTTGACTCCCTCTTTTGCTTGGACGCAAGTAACCTTGACTCCCTCTTTCGCATGAGCGCAGTAACCTTGACTCCCTCTTACGCACGAACGCCAGTAAGCTTGACTCCCTCTTTCACATGAACCCCAGTAACCTTGACTCTCTCTTTCGCATGAACCCCAGTAACCTTGACTCACTCTTTCGCACGAACCCCAGCAACCTTGTTTCCCTCTTTCGCATGAACGCAGTAACCTGGATTCCCTCTTACGCACGAATGCCAGTAACCTTGACTCCTTCTTTCACATAAAACCTTAGCAACCTTGACTCCTTCTTTTGCTTGGACGCAAGTAACCTTGACTCCCTCTTTCGCATGAACGCAGTAACCTTGACTCCCTCTTACGCACGAATGCCAGTAACCTTGACTCCCTCTTTCACATAAAACCTTAGCAACCTTGACTCTCTCTTTTGCATGAACGCCAGTTACCTTTAATCTCTCTTTTGCATGAATGCCAGCAACCTTGACTCCTTCTTTCTCATGAACCCCAGTAACCTTGACTCTCTCTTTCACACGAACGACAATAACCTTGACTCCCTCTTCCGCATGAGCGCCAGAAACCTTTAACTCACGGCCTAATGGACTCCCCTCGTACAATTGATAGACTGGGCTTCATTGAATCTGCTGTACAGAAACTGAGGGTAGCGCTGGAAATCTGACCGCTCTCCTAATAACGAAAATTAAATTTTTCTTCAAATAAATCTATTCGTACGATTGAAGTAAATCAAATTCAACGGCTGTTCTAATCATTTTTATTTCTGAGTTTCTAGAAACCAAAAAACTTCTTGGCACTTCGTTAGGGAAGGTTTCAGCAAACATCGATGCGGAAAAATCAAAGGGAAGAGTGAATAATGTTTAAGAGTATATTTCATCAGACACGTTACTTGAAGATGAGAAAATCAAACAGACACTTATGCTCCTAGACCTAAATAAATTATTACATGTTACTTGCAGTTAGTGAACAGTTCAAACTACGATATTTGTTTTGCGGCCTCGTGGAGAAGTTATTGTTCTAAACACAGCTGTGTCAACGAGCAAAGACGGTTGTGATACCTACTGCAATTGATGAACTTTCTGACAAAGCTGTTCCGCTCATGATACTATCAATTTTTGAAACATCCATCTGCTTCTCTTCAGTCCTCATCTCTTTCTAATCCTCCTCATCATCATAATCATAATTTTCATCCTCATCACCATCACGCTCGCTATACTTCTCTCATTTCACCGATAAACATCCCTCGCAGCGTCAGTATTTTGAGGCTAAATTACCCCGACAGAGGGCGTTTTTAGGAGCATAATTTGTTCCACCGCCGCCATCACCGTCGCAGCCTTTATATGGTTGCAGAAATTGGGA
>SDVV010006891.1:0-18127 GCA_016164225.1 Gammarus roeselii
ATATGTATATATGTATATATATTATATATATATATATATTTAATACAAAAAGCATTACCATTTTGAATGCAGGAATGGAGATGGTACTGACAGACAAGGGCAAGCTACTACAAAGCCCTTACAGAGCCTGAAATGTGGAGAGTTAAGTAATATCTTTTAGATAACTACCTATAAGCTACCATTTGATTACGTTAGAGAATCGGGATCACCATTGATTTGGAATGGAGCCGCAGGGGCGCTTAACGTAAAAAAAAAGTTGCAGCGGTATGTTTGGTAATCCACAACATTGATAACTTTAGTAGTTATAGTGTAGCTAATGAGTGATTTTTTTTGTACCTACAAGGCCACTCAAGTAAAATTTTTGGCTTAAGGTCAGAACAGTGAGATTGAAAGAAAACTGGTTCAACAAAAGGGGATTAAGCAGCTTCAACCTCGGGCTCAATGAGAGGCTAGAGGACTCTGCATTACACAAGCAGCTCAACCAAGAGACCTGGGAAACTCAGACAGAATACTGAGGGACCATGCACAACATAATACCAAGAAAAAACATTTTTAGAATTTGATGTCACACTTGGAAGGTGCACACTCATGTTATCCAACATTTACAAGTGTTTGCCAAATGTGAGAAGACAACAACAGGCTTTTTGAACAAAACTAGGTTGCTTTTGAAAATGAGATGAGCTCTGAAGTAGAACCTCAAAGAGAGCATCATGTGTCCGTGTAATTTCTGTATTAAAAGATCATGAAATGGAAAGGTTGTAGAAGATATAATTCAACAGTGATACTCAAAACAATTCAAATAAGCTTTTGAATAGAAGGCTACCGGCCCGTGATGTTGACTTGAGATTGTTTTAGCTTCATTCATATTAAAATCGATGCTGACCGGTGTCATTGCTGGACACCATTTTGCAACGAGTTGGTAGCAATGCAGAGCTCACTTTTCACCGTGCTAGTGCAAATGCGGGGCATTATTTTAACCACGTATGGGTGTCCGCGTAGAACACTATTTTTTTTGTAACAAATACGCCGTTAAGCGTGCTATGGCCAGGAGCTGACCAGCGGCGATTCTGGAAGACTTCGTCGAGCCATGACTTGAATGTTTTCATTGTACTGCTGCACACAATTCCCGCCGGGAATTTGTTCTATCTCTCAACAACATTACATGTGAAGAAATTGCACGTGAGGTTGAGTGAGAAGCGCTTACCAACAATTTTGTATCAATTATTCGTGGTCACTCTGTTTGCATGCAGAGTGACAAGGCCTGCTCAGTTGACGTTTTCATCACCCTTCATAATCTTCCACACTTCAATCATGTCACCTCTGAGTTAACGTTTCTCAGGCACATAAATGTTAAGTTTGCGTAGTCTGTCTTCGTATGATTCATTGCGCAGTGGAAGAATAAGTTAGGTAGCTCCTTGTTGAACCTTCTTTAAGATGTGGATTAGATTAAGAGGCTCGATTCCACCGGAGTATTTGTTGCAAGTTGCCAGCTCCCAGTAGGGCACAACTTTATCAATTCCGGTTTTTAACTCTTGCTTCTTTGTATCTTTTGCCGTAGCGTGGATTTGATTTGAGCCTCATTTCCACCGGAGCCTCAACGTGAGTCATAACAGGCTACCCCGTAGGGCTTGACGATCATGGATTCCAGAAGGCTTGCTCGCCATGACGTGCAATAAAAACAACGAAGTCCAAAGTTAGAACATTTTGAATTTTCAGTCGTGTCAGAGGCACGCTGGTACGCACAAGACAAACGTTTAGACAAAACGGATCTCCGCTTTCGATTATTTTAAACTACAAGAGTAATATGTATGCACACCAGTGCGTACAGGTAGCATCCTTGAGATTGGAACAAGGTTTACGGCTGCACCGACAAAGAAAGCTCCAACAGCAACGAAACACAATGTTTACAGTTACCCGGTTTAGTTTAGTTACAGTAAAATTCCTTGATTCAGGTAAGGTAAAGACTTAGACAAAACGAATCCCCGCCTGCAAACCCTCTGAACCTCATGAGTAATATGTACGCACGCCAGTGTGCACAGATAGTATCGTCAAAATTGGTATAAGGTCCACGGTTTCACGGATCAGATCAACTCGAACCGCAACGCACCTCAAGGTTATAGGTAGCTACGCGGTTAAGGTCAACAACAGACATTACATATGGTCCGCGCCCGTGCGAGTGAGCACGAACTGAAAAATACCTATTTATAAAATCACACAGGAACTCTCACGCAAATACTTTAGCATCATTTTAGATGACAAAATTGTGGATCGTGAAGAGGAAAGAAAAGGCTGGTTCACCATGGGCTGGAAGACTGCTCAGATTATTGACATCATATTTATTGTTTAGAAGGTATATACAAAGATATACAAAGATCGTGGACATTGTTGCCTCTACTAGGTGTCTTTTCCATTTGGGTAATGAGCTTATCATCTGCAAATTCAATCAGGCATGCCAGTGGTGGTGCATTTGTCTTTCACAATAGCTAGATATCAGGAATATTGAAGTCTCCAAGCACAATAGTATTTTGTGTTTTGATGAGGGTGTTATGTGTCCCTAATGCATGATGCACTGGAGATTTTTGTTAGATAGTCCAAGTAGCTATGTTATGCAAGCATTAGAACCAACCCCATGACAGTATATGGGCCTACCTGTCAAATTGTGCTCAAAATTATGATAACTAGAACAGGCCACTAACCCACAGTACTTCTTGAACAGTCGGTCCAGGTTGCCTGTAGCCATGCTCTTGTTGACTTCCACCTGCAGCTTGTCAGGCTTGACATATTGCAGCACACACTTGACCACTTCATTGGGCGCTTCCTGTTATACAAGGAAAAAGTCCTTAGAAGCAGATTACTGGGAGCACACATGGTATCACAAATGTTATTTTACAAGAAAGGAATGTTTGTTATGGAAGGGTTCATCATGGAAGATGGCTTCCAATCAAGTCAAATAGTGAAGCATACCAAAAGAGAGTAGCTCCTCAACAGCTACTGCAGGATGAGAATATCTGAACTCAAATTAAGCTCAAGTAGATTAGATTAGAGTGTCAAGGCTATCTAGCGCACTGGAGTCAATGTGGTTCTGGCATTAAAGAAGATAAAGGGTAGGTGAGTAGCTTGTCTATTTTAATCGGTTCCAAAATGTAGCCATATAACTTCCTCTATTGTCCCTATTAATTAATCTCTTCTTACCCACAACTAGAGTGCATTAGTCTTTCTCGTACCTTGCTGACTGGATTGATACTTCAATAAAACTATAGCTATAGAAGCAAGCTACATTGGAATGCTATATTTTTTCTGCATAATAATGGAACAAATAGCAATGAGGTGAGAGCAACTCCCAATCCCCAAGTGTGGGGAGTCACCATGATGGATGTTAGTTAGCTATCAGCTTTATCATGCACTAGCAAACGTGGTTACTTAAATCAAAGCTTTGATCATTTTGGTGCAAGTTGAACTTAGTTTTATTTGTCCTTGCACATCATATAATTAGATTAAGATGTTGCTAGGCTTGTATATATCAATATTTATAGGTTTTGATGCATAGCTGGCTACATTGTTTACAAAAAAAAGTAAAAAACAGTCAGTCCTCTGTTATTAGCTCCTTAAAAGTTTTTAGTAATATTATGTACTCCCCTTACCTCCCTTGGGTTGATAGCAATTAGCTAATTATGGTTAAGAAGTAGCTGTCGTTTGGCTGGCTATACACTAAATAGCTTTAATATTGCATGAACACATTGCTAGAGAACAAGCAGCAGTTGATCAGGTGCCAACAACTCTCCAATGACCTAAATAGGAGCAGAAAAAAACTCATGTCAGCTTCAACAAACCCAATTCTACCTCAATCTCCTTAACAGTATCTGGGCCATGCTCCTCGGCACATTTGTCTTTCCAGTCCTTGATCTGAGCAATATCGTCTGGCTTTTTGATTGCTTTAAATTTATCAAGGTCAAGGTCTTTCCCAGTGTTGCTTAGCACAGAGGAAGGGTTGTCGAATTTGAGGCTGTCCGACTGACTCCTCACACCTGGAAGACATGAGAATATTAGCATCCCAAGGTTGTTACTCATCTCCAAGTGAATCAGCTGCACATCCAGTTGAAGCTGTTGGAAACCGTGAAAATTCATGTGTGGATAATAGTATTGGGCCCAGCCCATTTGGAGCGGTCGGTGGGAGTATTGTCGTCCCCGTAATTTTGATTGACCGTATTACTGCTCTTCCCTCAAATTATCTTGCAGAAAAAGAGAGCGGCTGGGAAAACACTTTGGCGCTGCAGACGAAGTGCAGGCAGTTCAGAACAGGGGAATGCAGCGGCCTGGACTGAAGAGGCCAGCAGCAGCGGTAGCCTAGACTCAGGAGAAGAAGGCCGAAGAAGAGATCTCCTGAGAAAAGACATGCATCAGATCCGTTGAAGTGGTCCGACTCGTAAGCACCAAAATCATTGTTCATTACAGAAGGAACTACGTGCTGGCACACTGTTGGAGTAGGGTTCACTGCTCACCGATTTGGATACGGTGCCCTGAACGTCGCCGCTGCGACCCTGGGCCTACTACGTAGGAGCATGTGGATGGAGTAGTTGAACCACTGCCGACCGTCCTGGATACTCTGCCCTGAACGCCGCTACGACAATGTCCACCTCTAAACAAAAATGCCCAAGCATATGGAATGTAGTCGGGGTGTCAGTTCTTTACGCCGTTACTAGCTCTTGAAGTTCCAGCTTGGGTCTAATCTATTATCAGCCAGTCCCTGTGTAAAATTTGTGGAGTAGCGCCCTATTAAATAATTGATATAATGGATAATTTAATAAATACCTAATTGATAATTGATTAATATATATAATTTATGATGGATAAATACCTAATTGATGATTTACCAATATCTAATTGATAATGGATAAATACCTAATTGATAATTGACGAATATTTCATTGATAATGGATAAATACTCAAATGATAATTAACGAAAACCCAATTGATAGTTAATAAATACCTAATTAATAATTGATGCATCTAATTGATGGATTTGAAGTAGATTCTTATTAGAGAGTCCATTTCAGTGTACTTCTTGAATTTCCATCGGAAAGATAAAAGAGATTTGATATCAAATTAAATTCACTTTATTAAAGTCTAATATTTCTTGTAGCTGCTCTACATTAACGGAAGTGTTGCTACCTGGCTGGCGGATGCTGGCGGTTGGTTCCTAGGATGTTTGTCATCCTGCAAGATCTCTTGTAGAAGAGACATCTTCATCTACTCAGGAACTGCATCTCGCTAGCCCCCTGAAAGCTTTGCCGCCATTCAATAATTTAACCTCACGCAGATTTAAATAAATAAGTAAATAAATAAATTGGCGGTGTCTTTACAGTTTTCCTTACAATATCTTAGGATTGGTAGGAGAACGGTAGTTTTTCATTTTTGTTATGGCCCTGCAGACAGGATTCGAACCTGTGCGGGCATTCATTCGTTTACACGTAATACACTCTTTCAACCCCTTCTTAACTGTCGAGAAAATGTGGTTCATCCAAAATTGCTTGCATAATTGCGTCAGCAAGCTATTGCATCCAGGGTGAGCCAACTTTAGGTGCAAGTCCCTGATGATCATCTTTGTCAAGACACTGTCCTTGAAGAGCAATATAGGGTGAAAATCCCCTTGATCAGTTCTTCATCTACCAAACTTGCTTTCAACTTTGAGAAGTCCGTCGGTATCGACAAACAAATTAATCTTGTTAACAAGTGGAGGTAAATCTGAGAGTTTTTTCATTTTAGAATTAAAGAATGAAAAAATTGAATCGTAGTGAATCCTTTGATCTGCTAACAAAATCATTTTACACGCAGTATCAAACAGATTCGAGTTCTTCTCCACCTGATGCAAACTCTTCGAACTATCAGGTCTTCCAGCTCTCACCCTCATCCTCAAGCGGCTTACAAACTCCAGCACTCTCATGAAAACTCTGGTAAGCCTACAGAAGCTTGCATACTTATCCACTGGAATTATATGTCTAGGAGCAGTACACAGATCACCTGTTGTAGCCTGAAGTTCACATACTTCAAACAGATCACTACTTGCAACATTTGCATCAGGATTGGGACCAAGAATATTTAGATCAGTCACGCAGAGTTCAGCTTGGTCATTTTGGGATTTGTAAGAAATTTTGGTCCCAAAACATAACTAGACTTTGATAATCTTTTGAAACTCATAGGCCTGGACACACAATCTGCTGGATTGTCCTTAGTAGCCACATAACTAAAGGTGACAGGAAATTCCTCGCAAAGCTTTACAATAGAGTCCAAGCAATTGACAACGAACACTGACAAACGTTGAATAGTCTCCAATTTATGGGAATGAGAGTTTAACCAGTGCAGACAGATCATGCTATCAGAGTACAATTGCATTTCCACAATATGTAAAGGAAACAAGCAATCTTCACTGGACAGCTCCTTTCGAAGGTCTCTTAACACCTCAACTCCCAATGAAATTGCTTGAAGTTCAAGAGCAGGAATACTCTTAAGCTCCAGTTGCTTGTTTAAAACACGGTTGTTGGTTATCAAGAAATCAACCGTACCATCACGCATATTCTGAATATATGCCACAACACCGTAAATTGTTCTACTGGCGTCTGCAAAGGCGATAAGTTTATAATCATCATTTTGGTCTCCAACAAATCTCTTAATTTTTACGAGCTCCAAATAATTGGCTTACTTAACAATCAATTTCCAAAGTTTGATAGCCTAATCGGTCAAGACAGTGTCCCACTCAAGAGATTTGTCACATTGAAGATCATGTAGGAAGAGTTTAGCACGATTTGAGCAAGGCGTCTGAAAACCAAAGATGTCATATTGACTAGCTAAAGATTTCAAGACCAGCTGCTTGGTGTTTGCCAGAGGGTCCAAACTTATTGGCTGCGTAAACAGAGTATTGGTCAAACGGCACCAGTTTAAACCCAATAGCTTCACCGAATCAGGCGTAATTTCCCCAGATTCCTCATCAATATCAGACTTAATGGAATCTTCATTAGTGACAATCTGCTGCAACTGGAAATGATAGAGAGAGAACACCAAAGATAAATTTATATGTGCCCATTGTACCTGTTCAACACTTCCAGTAGAGGCTCCATTATCCACAGATAAGTGAATACAGCAATTTTTTAAATTTCTTCATACGCATGCACAAGATTTTATAAAGACCTAACATAAGAATAGTAGAACTGCAGCGAAGGCCAAAGGGCAATCTTTGATTTTGATACGCAATTAAGGGAAAATCTTCACCTGCTATGTTCTTTTACCACAGAAACAGAAATTTATTTGAATCAGTTTCGGTTAATGCAATTTGCAGGAAAGCCTTCTTCAGATCGTAACACAATAGTTTCTCTCCGAACCGCAAATGCAACACTGCAGTGGTAATCTTATTGTTAAGGTAGGGCCACGGTGAATTACTTGATTATGGCACAAAATGTTCTTCTCTGCAATATTTGAAAGAGAAAATACTCAACATTTCGCGGTTGATCGGTCCATCTTTAAGACGCCCATGTGTGGAAAAAGACTGGCATTAGGGTGACCTGTGAGATAAGTCTATAAATCTTCAATTGTCTCAATCACACCCAACTTTTCTTGATCCTTAAACACACTATCAATCATTTCCAAACGTCCATCATTTTTGAATAGTTTCTTGACATTGGATTTCAATATCTGCTTGGAAAGATTGAGGTTATCACCCAATAAGTGCAAAACTTCTCCTCTCCAGGTTAAAGGCATCACTAGACGGCCATCTTCCAAACAAGTAGTCTGCTCAAGAACAAATTTAACTAACTTATCGTTCACTTCCGTAGATTTTCCTTCCGGAATTTCTCTATCGTAATTTAAGTTATCCTCACAATGTCTTTCAAAATTTCTTCGGTAGCTCTTAACAACTCGGAGTTGCTAACCTTGCCCCCACCATCGACAACACCAACAGAGCAGGAATCCTTATCCAGCCCGAGATCTTCCCTTTCATTATCAAAAGAATCTTCAGCGTCAAAAAGCTCTCCAATGGTCTCACCAGGTCTCCAGTCACTAACGGCATTGGGCAAGGACTGCAAATTCTCCAGTATTCTATCAATTTCCAAGCAATATCACCCCAGAAGAAGTATCAGAGAACACAGAAGCAATTGGTTTTCCAAAGGGAACCTGATTCTCAAGCAATGCGTCCGGGTCACTGGTACCTATAACAAATTTTAAATCAGAAATCTCAGTAGAGTTATCTTCAAGAAACTAATCTCCCAAAATGTAACCTTTAGATTGGAACCCATTCACAATTTTACCAAGTTTAGGCAAATAAGGTATAGTTTTAATTTTAGGGATACACATTTGCTGTTAATTTACGAGATTTATCTCCTATCTTAATTTCAACCTCGACAACGTTGGTCAAATACTTTGAGATTCATTAAATCCATTTACAACTATAGGAACATCTTTGACAATTACAGGCATGGACAAGTCCTCAGCAACAGCAGCATCTATAAAATGCGGCTGACAGCCGGAATCTTTCATGCCTCGTATGTGACTATTACCAATCAGACAAGTGAACATGGGCAAGATTGCCTCGCTATCAACATGAGCCGGCAATGCAACTTCAGTCCACGCAGTTCCAGACAACACTGAATTCATGTGACCAGGTCCCCCCCTTCTCCTGTTTACGACCAGCTTTAATATTACTCTTTTCAGGTTTGGACGGCTGATCAGACACACAAAGAAAAGTCATGTGAGCCCCGGAGCAAGTGAGACAAGGTTTGTTAAATTTGAAATCGCAACTATTTTTAGTGTGGTTTGCAAAACCACATTTAGTACACGCACCAAGAATTTCTGAACGCTTCACTTCAGAGAAGGGACTCTGGTAAACTGAGCGATCACGCATAGAATGAGGAGTTTCTTTTTTACCCTCTTTATCAGTACAAAGACTACAAAATGGGCGTCTCATCTTAGAAGGCTTAACAGACTCTTTCACCCCAATATTAGCAGCACAACCAGACACACTGTGCTCATGCCTAGGAGGATACCTACTAGAGTTTGAAGAGTTGGAATGAATCTTCTTAATCTTAATACTCTCAGAAATTTATTTATATCGATCCAAAGCACAAAAAATATTGTCCGTAATTTGCTGCAAAGTAGGTTTATTATTGTTACAAATATGAACAAACTGAGTCTGGAGACTGCTATTCATGCCAGTCCAAATGAAATATTGCAAAACTGAATCAATATCATTTTATTCAAAAGGTAAGGTTTAAAGGAGATCTCTAATAACTCTCATTACACTCACAAATTCGTAAGGATTACCATCGTAAGTCAGCTTAAACCACAAAAGTCTCTTTATTACTGCAAACTTCTCTGCCACTCCACTAGCAAATGCTTGTTCTAACAAATTCTTAGCACTAGTGTAAGATTGAGCAGCACTAAGGGAGTTGATTAGGAAAATAAATCTCTCGTAATTCGAGAGAGAGTATTTATCAATTATCTTTTCAAAATTGCTCAAGAACTGGTCAAGACTCTCACCCTTCAAATTACTGAACTCAGGGAGAGGCAATTCAGGTAACTTTTATTTGTTCAGTACCGGTACAGATTTATTAATTAGAAGAGCGGGCACCTCATTTGAGTTTACTGATGAGACTACTTTCAGGGCAGTAATGACCTCTATCAATTTATCTGAGTAGCCCCAGCAACCACCAACTCGGCATTCATGTTCTCATCCTCAGTATCATCCCATAGCAGGGCAGCAATCTTGCTATCAAACTCTTTTACATCACTACTGAGCTTCTCAAGTTAAGCTAGACTCATAGTACAATCAATAGGATCCATTACATTCACAATGGGAATCATCTTTTGGAGTAATAGAGTTATTTGAGTACAAACATGGCCACGCCCTATATTTAACAATTTTAGCTGAGACATGGTTGAAATTAGGATGCAACAAATAAACACCAATTTTTTTTATACCATCACATTCAACAAATAACAGTTTGAGGATGCAGGATTTGAGAGAATGCCAACCCGTGCTAGACCCCGCTATAACCAATTAACACAACCGCCCCCACAGTCCACTATAACCAGCCAGATCCTGTCTGCAGCGCCATAACAAAAATGAAGTAGATGGCGCTGCAGACAAAAATGAAGATGTCTTTTCTACCAGGGATCTTGCAGGACGACAAACATCCTAGGAACCAACCACCAGCATCCACCAGCCAGGTAGCAACGCTTCCGTTAATGTAGAGCAGCTACAAGGAATATTAGATTTTAATAAAATGAATTTAATTTGATGTCAAATCTCTTCTATCTTTCGGATGGAAATTCAAGAAGTACACTGAAATGGACTCTCAAATAAGAACCTACTTCAAATCCATCAATTATCAATTAGGTATTTATTACCTATCAATTGGGTATTTGCTAATTATCATTTGAGTATTTATCCATTATCAATTAAATGTTCGTAAATTATCTATTAGGTATTTATCCATTTAACCACTCGGCCGTGGCCAAGTGGTTGGCATGTCCGACTGCAGTGTCAGCCTCTGGTGCTGCATGTCGCAAGTTCAAGCCTCGGCATGGACACGGCGGTCTTGTTGCGGGGAGATTGGGCGCCTTCCCCTCTGTCAGCCTAACTTAGCCACCCTCCTAACTAGGGGGGAAACGGCTGTATGTCTATGTCTATACATTTATCCATTATCAATTAAATATTCGTAAATTATCAATTAGGTATTTATCCATTATCAATTGTATATTAATCAATTATCAATTAGGTATTTATCAAATCATCCAATTTTATCAATTATTTAATATAGCGCTACTCTACAAATTTTACACAGGGACTGGCTGATAATAGATTAGACCAGAGCTGGAACTTCCAGAGCTAGTAACGGAGAAAAAAACTGACACCCCGACTTACATTCCATATGCTGGGGATTTTTGTTTTGGTGGACATTGTCGTAGCGGCGTTCAGGGCATGGTATCCAGGACGGTGGGCAGTGGTTCAACTACTCCATCCACATGCTTGTACGTTGTAGGTCCAGGGTCGCAGCGGCGAACTTCAGGGCACCGTATCCAAATCGGTTGGCAGTGAACCCTACTCCAACAGCGTGCCAGCACGTAGTTCCTTCTGTAATGAGCAATGATTTTAGTGCTGTAACAGGTGGCTCGGTTACATACGCGGGTGGGACAAACTCGTTGTCCACTTAGGTAAAACAGACTTCCGGTAACATGGGGCATGAAAAACCAAGCCAGAACTGAACTTTATTTGGTGAACGTTTGCTTTAGCTAATACAGTAGAAAATATGATGAGCTTGGTAAATAACAATTTAATCAAGTTAGTCAAAAACGTAAGTTACTGAGGTTAAAGTGCTGAGATTACCGACAGATTACCAACTAAAATTACCGACTGAAATTACCGAATGAAATTACTGACTAAGGTTACAGGCTGAGGTGCATGGGTGGCTGGATATCAGGAAAACGTATGTACAAATCTAATTAGAATAATTAATAAACTGAGGATAGATGGGAACCAGCATCAACTATAGGGAGAGTGCAGCCATACCGTGCTAAAGAAAGTTAACAAAATTCTGAACACAGGCTTAGTTCCATTAATTTCACAGAAATTTGGGCAGCACTTCCCCACCCATAAGCCAGCATGAATCTCATGTCTAGCCCAGGGGACGTTTAAATGCTGGAACCCTAAACAAGCACACCCAGAGGTGTTAACTTATTGGCTGACATAAAAAATCACACTGGGACACGTAAATTTTTAAGTATCACAATTCATGGTCTACATCTATATACATTTGAATCTCTTTCACAATATCCGAAACATAACATTATCAATTCTTAACAGATTTAGAAACGCTGACTTAAGTTAAGGTAAATTTCTCACCGTTCAGACGTATCAATTAGATTCTAGGATAACCAGTACAATGGACATGATCATGTAGTTACTAGAGGTTATGCTTAAGTAAACTGCATTAAGGTTCTGAAATAACAAATATGATTTAGGTTGCCTTAAAAAAAATGACTAAATTTATGCGTTGAGGCACGAAGCGAAAAACTAACTGGGTTAGAGGTCACACGGTAACAGTGCTTACGAGTCAGCCCACTTCATTGGATCTGATGCGTGTCTACTCAAGAGATCTCCTCTTTGGCCTTCTTCTACTGAGTCTAGGCTACCGCTGCTGCTGGCCTCTTCCGAGTCCAGACCGTTGCATTCCCCCGTTCTGAACTGCCTGCACTTTGTCTGCAGCGCCAAAGTGTTTTCACAGCTGCTCTCTTTATCTGCAAGATAATCTGAGGGAAGAGCAGTAATACGGTCACACAAAATTGCGGGGACAACAATACTCCCACCAACCGCTCCGAAGTGGCTGGGCCCAATACTATTATCCACACATGAATTTTCACGGTTTCCAACAGAAGCTGTCGAATGTGAACAACAAAATAATTTGGTAAGTTAGGTGTTTTCACAAATAGTTGCAGCTGATGGGAAGTAAGATACATTTGCATGCAAGTGATTTTCAGCCAGATGAAAAATTGTCAAGAAGTGCTCATGACAAAAAATAATGGTCATGATTGTGCTTGTTAACTTTCTCCATTTTGCGCCTGAAATACAAATTTTCCCCTCATTTGAAAACTTTACTGAGTAGCTATGCAATTATTCACTATCTAGAATGCACTGCAGATCTATAGTGGCCATTTCCCACTAAATATGCTACATTTCAGATCTTTAATGGATGAGATTTATTCATAATTTTCAACTTCAACATTAAACATTTCAGTCAATTATTCTGTTAAGATGACTGGTAGCTATAATTAGCTACATGTAGCAACAACTGGGGTATCTCACCTTTGTGGTCTCAAAATTGCCCAACACGCCAGCAAAGACAAGAATACAGACCAGGGAAGGACGCACAAATATCCGCAGCACACCAGAACTGTGATAGCATGGTTAAATAATGAGGCAGAAAATTCCAGAATCTTCTGCTCCAAGCAACAGCAATCAAGTTTGTTACAAAAGAAAGCACTGACGCATAAATGAACTTTCAATATTCTAATTGGTTGACAGAATCAGTCATCCATATGTTCATGTACACTAAATAGCAACTGATAAAAAGCACACAAAATAACTTTGGAGTACACAAAATAGGCTATTCAGTCAAATATACTCAGACAAGTGGATAAAATAGGCCATCCAGTCAAAGTATTTTTTTACAAGTTGTCAAACTGTTGTAAGCACCTCACTTCTTGATCGCATGCTTTCTACCGCTCTCAAAGTCACGATGGTTCACGGGCGGCTGGCTGTCCAGGCTAGTATAGGCTCACTGGGGCCAAACAATCACTCATCCAACACTGCACACCAGGTTCTAAGATGAAAAGGAGTTAAACTAGTCTTAATCCACAATTTATACAAATAAAAACAGTTCAAAATGCACTCCCAGTTAACATTTTTAATAAAAGTTTCACCGGACTATTGATACACACAAGGTTCAACAACAGGCAATGCTACGCCAAAATATCACAGAGGGCAATGGTAAACAGTGTGCTAAGTTTGGGCAATAAGAGTAGCTAAGGAGCAACGGAAGGAGCCAACACAGAAACATAGGCTGCCGTTCACAATGGTGTCACTAGTTCATCTACCTGTTTGTGCACTAGTCTATCACAATATAGCTAGCCTACTGGCCATGTATCCCTACTTCATGATGGTTTCATTAATAATTAATATAATTATTAATGCCAAAAAAATTGGTGAAATGAACAATGATAATTGATGAAACCTTTTAGTGCAATATAAATAATAATGAATAAATAACGGCTTTAATTAAAAAATTATCTGAAGTTGCACATTTTACTGGGCATCCTCCTATGGGGACTGAGATCCCAATATTTTGGTGGCAAAATTTCAACTCCGGCTTTCTAGACCAGGCACCACAGAGGGAGGAGCCGGCAAGTTGAAGGTATTTAACATTGATCAAATCAATATACTAAATACATTGTCTTAGCCCCCACAATGTTGTCAACACTGAATGCACACTGATCCAGTCAGGACCAGACTGGGAACCTGGCCAGGCAGGGCACTGAAACATTATGACTCTGCAGTCAAAAAGTGACATCCTTCTCTACAAACTTGGCATTCCAAGAACCTAATAAACTTGCAGTTTGCAATAGCTGGGAGTGTAGTCATGATATCACTGGAGATTATTTTTTGACCTTCCTATTTATAATCTCCATAATCAGTAGATTTTGGCAACAATGTGGAGATATTGCAATCTTTGCCAACACATTTCAGTTCAAACATTTGAACACAATTCGCCACTTGATTTCCTCCTTCTGCAACCTGGATTACTATTTATCTATAAAAAAAATACTCTTCAGCATGTTGATAGTTGGAAACCTGCATTTCCCAGTAATTTATGGCACAAGAGGTTCTCAATTTTTTGTCAAATAATTGTAGCTATTGGAGTTTGGATATCATGACTTGACAAGCTATAAATAACATGAAAACTTACCTGATAGAAACATAAAGAGTAGCAATAAACTCCACATCTTGGATGAAATCATCTTGCCCTCCTCAAGTCTACTGATTAGCTACCAAGTTGTATAGAGCAGATAGCTAGTAGCTAGTCTTGGAGTTGGCCAATGTTACCTAGTATAATTAGAAGCCTGTAGGAAATTGTTGTGTTATGGAAAACTTACGATTAGTAGCTCGTTGTTTTTGAGCCATGTGTGTTGTGACCAAAACTTTGAGATATAAGAGTCCTTTTCATTTGTGATTCAAAAGCCTGGTCACAAGACCTGTTGATTGAGCACAAAAACAGCCATGTACTACATTCCCATAGTATATATTATCTACCTTACAGCTACACAGGAACTTTGAATCACTTTGGTCAAGTGATATTCAACTCAGGAGGCATCAATTTTTTATGTGTGGTCGGCAGGTTGTATGGGAGACTGCTGATTGTGCAGTTGTGCAAGCCTGATACACATTAATATAATTTTGTTGGCTGTATTAGAGCTGTGCAACTTGTTTTAACCAAGATCAAAGTCAAGTGTTGATATAAATTTTATTCGAACAGTTTTAATTTTGTTTCAGAGTTTATCACAGATTTGACACCATCATGTCTGACCAATGCATGAAGAAAATTAAAAGCAAGATTGATTCAAATCATGATGTTTGTCACCAAGAAGAATTGCTGCTATTGGGTATTGAGATGTCTTCATCATCATATTATTGCCTCAGCACCTTTTATTATCATGGTTTAGAATAACAAAATTTAGTTGCTGTCAATAAAGTGTCAAGTACAAAGTAAAAACAACCTATTATTTTATGTGTCTCCAATTGCATCCAGTTATTATTTATGAAAGATAGCGGCATGTATAGCTACTACAATGACCATGAAGCACCATAAGTTTCAACATTCTACCATCAACAACAAACAAGTTATTTACAAAAAGCCGTCTGGTGAGCCATGGGCCCTAATCAGGGGTGATTTCCCACACTGAACGGGGTGATTTTCCGCATCCCCCATATATCAATAGTTCAAACTGGAATCATATTTCAGAGTACCAATCAAATGAGCATGCCTATATTAGTATATATCAGTTGCTTATAATAAAATGTCAAGTAAAATATTACGTATGATTGGTGTTTTTCATGCTCATCTTTTGCTGCCGTCATACCAGACTGTTGAAGGATTTTTTTTCCCGATTTTGCCACGGGAAACAAGTTTATTCCTAAGTAATTGCAAACAAACATTACTGGAAGTCTTTTCACTACATCCTAAACTAATTATGACCCTAAAGTATCAGTAAATAAATGAATAATACAAAAAACACAATCTTTTTAATAATACAATATAACAAGTAAACAAATTCATTTCTTCAATTCTATAGCAAACTGATAGCATTAACATGAATACAAAGCATGCTAGGTAAGGTATTGTTATCTTTGTATAAAAATATGAAATAAAATATCATTTGTGGGTGTTTAACATAAATCAACACTTAGGCCTAGAATTGTCACCATGTGTTATAAACATCGGGTCATTATTAAATTAGATACGCATCTGAAATTTGCTGGTGCTATCATTATTTTGGGTCATTTACTTTCAGATGTCATTATATGTGCACAGAATTGCATCCAATTACTTTACATTGAGAAAAATTGTAGACAATTATCAACAAAATAGATGCGGGCAACTATCCCTGATCGTTATTTCACCTGGGCTGATTTCTCATGGTTGTGTATTTGTATATATCAACAAAAGTTTCCGTTTCTTCTCAAAATCCTTCTCACGCAACAAACTACACCATATTTCGTGTATCAAGATCAAATTTGGTCCTTATCCAAAGAAAACTCTAGCCACAACATCAAAGTTTGCAGAACGTTGATTTTTCCACACAAAATTATCAGGGAACTGAAGAACACACCTTCACTTGACAATTTTCCATAAATTCTGTTCCCATATGGAATTTCTATAAGTAGCTGATACTTATTAACAAAGACCTGCTCTTACAAGTCTTATAGTCAAATAGTGACATTTCATATGTTTTGATACCCAAAAGGGGGGGTGCGGGAAGTCAACCCCTGTTACCGTCCGCGGGGCATCAAACCGGACGAAGCTACCTCTTAATTGTGATCAATATATGTGAAGCACAAGTGCTGTGCAACGACACTGTAGTCGCTACCTTGTTCTTATGTGTTTGACCTCTATATATTGTCACTGTATTAACTTGGCATTTTCAGGGCGCCAAGCATCTTTGGGCATTTGGCGCCTGTTAATAATGCGGGGTAGTTATCTTGGGCTCAAAGTTGGCAAAATAGGTTGCACATGCTCAGGAACACCAGCACATCTCCTGCTGGGAACTCGGTGCCGAGTAGGGTGGACAGCGCAGAGGGCAGCACAAGAGTTGCGCAGGGCTTCTTGGTAGGCTGAGAACTACGGGCATGCCTGGTTTTGGCAAAATAGTCTCCATGACTCAGTCGGCAGGTGTGAAGGCAGAGTCATGTGGGGGCAGCCTGGGAATGTTGGTCTAGATTTTCCTGCACAGAGCAGCCCTGCAAAGGCTTGATTGCCAAGTATGGTGAGCTATGCACAATCCATTGCTGCTGCAAGGCAGCATTGTAGAGAGGGTCTAGGACCCAAGCCAAATCATCAGAGGTTAGTAGGATCTTTGAAGGGAGAGGCAGGCAAAAAGCCTTTTTGGCACGATGGTCTGCAGCCTCGTTTCCTGCTGTGCCCATGTGGCTACGCACCTAACCAAGTGCAATGGAATCAGACGGGAAAGCTGCCATTTGCAAGCAAATGCGGTCAACCAGATCCGATTGCACAATTGGGCATGGGTTTGAGAACATTACGTGCGTTTTCACCACCGAATATTAAGAATCAAACCATCCGCGCGCCTCAGAAGCTGACACCGACATATCTAAACCTTTGAGTGCGCTCGCAGAGTATGTTTGTAACACAAGAATTACGTGCGCTACTGTTAAAGATAGTGACAACAGCGGAGAGCAAGATGTGCGCGCGCCTCGTAACTGACTGCAGAATTACATGTGTGTAGAGTTTGAGATGACCGCACATAGACACAAACGTCTGTCACCAACCAGGCGTCCTATAAAACAGAATGTAACATCTAGTTGATACTCTTTCGTATGGTAGTTTTAAATTATAGCTAACAATCATTGTAAGTTCTTATTAAAATTTGCCATTACTGGCAATGCATAATTTTGCTCTTCAACTCCACTGTATGTTCCATGAATGTTGCAGCAAACTTCGTTTCTATGTATTGTCCAATGCAATAATGTTAAATTGTCGTTCAAACCATGCAAGGTGTAATTTAATATTGCAATTAGACTATTTTTACATTTACACTGCAAATTCCCCGAAATTTGTCACCACAGTCCCAAATATTTTTGAATTACAGAGCTGCTAAAACCTGGAATTCGATTACCATAGATATAAAGACTGGCAGAAGTATTACTACCGTTAAACGTAAACTAAAATTATGCCTGGTTGAACTTGTACGTGCAGAAACTCTTGAATTGTAATTTACTTCTGCTATGCAATTTACCGTCGTCAACTATTTGTGTTACAACATTTCATCTATAGATGCTCGCATTCTATATATA
>SDVV010006892.1:0-18127 GCA_016164225.1 Gammarus roeselii
TCATCATGAACGTGTCTGGAAATCAACAATCCTGCAAGAAGAATATGTGTGGAGTCTTGGCGATTAATACAGCTTGTAAATTATTATCAATAAAAAAATTCTTATAAACGTATGTCAATATCCCCTAAAAAATCGTTCAGAGGACTTAGCACTGAAGTTGCAATATGAATCATTGAAATACTAATAAACTTATGTAAATATATGTTATCAATAACCCCTAAAAAACATTCAGAGGACATAGCACTGAAGTTGCATTATGAATCAATGAAATGCTAATAACCTTATATATATAACCCGATTCCGGCTGGCAGCGTGAAACCAGTTCCTTCCGCCCGCCCCCCGCTGCGCTTCCCCGTACAAAACCGGTTGAGTCAAGGTTGCATGCATCGCGTACTACCCCCCACCCCGCCCACCAAAACTAACTCTTTTATCCCTATCTAATTCCTTCGCATTTGCGTTATGTACACATATTAACTACTATCAGTCGAGGAAAGGTGTCATTATAGCTCACTATCAGCTTGCTCATATTGTATTGGCAGAAGTCTCTCCGCGGTGCATTGCGGTAACTGTGTGACGTCATTTTGTCGTCTGGCCTGACTTGCAGCATCCTCACCATTAGGGTAATCAGCAGGAGAAAAAAACAAATGGTCAGGATGTGAAATTCATTTTCAAAATTTAGTTTGACACTACCTACTAAACCTACGTCGAGAAGTAACGCTTAGGCCTCTTTATTCTGACCAACTAGGCAGAGTTTTGAAGTGTTAAACACAATATCATGGGACCGTACAAATACAACATATACCTAGAGGCCTACTTATACTCTTCTCCAGGAATCACATTATTTCCAACTGACTTGTTGTTTTTCAATCTTTTTACAATGGCCCTAACCTTGGCCACACTGATCGTTTCGTTAGCAACAGGCTTATTGCCGATGACGCGTTGTACGCACTCATTATTTTCCTTCGTGACGATAAGATCTCAAATACCAGGAACAGACTCTACCCAAACTCACGCAATGGGTACCTTGCCCGCAACCCTTGCATCAGTGAGTGAAGAGGATTCTTTCGTAGTGGTATTAGCCTGGATTCCTTTTCAAAAATCTTTGTCTTTACCTCCACTCGACTTTGTGAGAAGTGCCTGAGGTCGTAATGGTTGCTCAATTTATCTTGGGAACGCAAGTTCGTTGTACGAGTTCCGTTGTTTATGTATCTAGACTTTATTTAGAATTGATTAAGCATCACTAATCATCTCCAATAAAACAATCACTAGTCCGGCATTTTTGCATCCTGCCCAACACTAATCATCTCCAACACCTCGTCTTCTAGTCCGGCTTTCATCTAAGCGAATTAAAGTACAAGTCGGAGCTAAAGACGTGTCGCAGACGGAATCGACATGGAAAAGGTATGAGGGCATGCCAAAAAACGTCAAACCTTCACATGCGAACCTCCATGTCACTGGCATCCTTCCCCATCCGAACAAAAGTAGATACAAGTTAAGCAAGATGATTTTACTTAACAATTGCCTAGCAACTTTCTGCAAAGCTTAGAAAATCTCTTTCTCTGATTATTGTGATACGATGATCGACCCAAAGTACTATAACTTTAATAGAAACACCAACAAGGCTCGTATTAACACGTATGGACTTTATACCATCGAAAACATCCTTAAAAACATCGGCGCTGGACTTGTCAACGAAAATAAGTTAAAAAACGTAAACGATATCATACCAACAACTCCGCCAGCAGTGCCCGACGAAACGACACAGCAACCTCCGCCCGTTTCAACACGAGATACACAACAAATACAAGTGCTCATCAAAACACCACCACAGGTCTTAGCAAAAGAGTTCCTGTCATCAATCCAGTCCGAGTTAGAGGCAGTAGTCGCAGCTCCGCTAGAACAACCCGTGTAAACGAAAACGAAAGTCTTGGCTCCGACACAAGACCTCAGAGTAGAAACAAAATAAGTCAAGCAAATCAAGTCGATGTGACTAACGATACTCTCAACTGTTACTACGTGAACGCTAGAAGTCTCAGAGACAAAATCAAAGAATTAGGTGTCCCTGCAATGAATGAAAGTATCGACATAATAGCAATCACGGAATCGTGGATAAAATTCAGCACCAGGCATTGTTTAGGCGAATTTACTTTTCCCGGTTACTCACTATTTCACAGAGATAGACAAGGCCGAGAGGGCGATGGAGTGCTGTTTCTTGTGAAAAATTCTGCAAATATTAGAAGTCACCATTCCATACAACAGGCACGACATAGTATCAATTCAAATAGTCGATAAACATATAAAATGTCGAATCACTCTCGTCTATCGCACCCTAAAAGCAAGGTTGCAGATGATATCGATCTTTACAACACCCTCGTCGATGTTGTCACAACACAGTATTGTGCTTGGCGACTTCAATATCTCCGACATTGATTGGAATCAGACGAATTCACTGCTACCGCCCAACGTCTGATGATTTTGCAGACGATAAGTTCATGACCCAAATGGTGAAGACACCTACAAGAGGTAGCAACATTCTTGATCTCCTATTTAGTGCAAGCGACTCTCATGTCACGAACTTCGAAGTAGGCGAACCACTCGGAACTAGTGACTTCAACTGTATCCGTATTTTGATAGAGCTCGAATTGAAAACATCAACAAACTGCGAAAAATCCCTAACTTCAGATTAGCTAATTTTGATGGCTTAAGAGAGTCAATGGCGTCAGCAAATATAACCCTCAGACAAGATGTCAATCAATCGCTTGACTATTTCTTGACTGCACTTAGAAATATCGAACATGGGCATATCCCGTGCAAAAACAGACAAACAGCAGTCTATCAGCTCAAATACTATAAAGGAAAATTGCAGCGCCTTTAATCACGAAAGAAAGCAAAGCATTCAATAAAGCAGAGACGTCCACATGAGGACGTAGCAAAAAATGAGTACAAAATTAGCAGGCGAGATCTAAAGAGGGTCCTGAAACGTAAGAAGAAAGATTATGAAAATAAAATTGCTGCCAATGCCAAAACTAATCTTAAACAATTTTTTAGTCCTATTTCGAGCAAAAAAAAATCAAAATCTGTAATAGGTCCTCTCGAGAACGATGTTGGTGAGCTAGGAACGGATGACACCAAAATGAGTGTTCTACCTAATGAATACTTTTGTTCTGTATTTATGTTAGCGAATCAGGATATTCCTAATACTGAGGATATCATAGCGGCAAAACAAATTGAAGCCCTCACCACAGTGAACTGTTCTCACGCCAAAGTTATTAAACGTATAGATAAATTGAAAGTCACCAAATCTCCAGGTCCAGACCAAATTCATCCCAAAATTCTATAAGAGACTTGAAAAAAAATCGCCGAACATATATCAAACATTTACACCCAATTTTTAACAAATGGCACCTGCCCCTCTAAATGGAAAGAGGTCAATGTTACCCCAATTTTTGAAAAAGGGACAAAAAGTGTCCCGGCAACTACCATCCAATTAGTCTCACCTCAGTCATTTGCAAGTTGATGGAAAGTTTGATAAAGGATAAATTTACAGAATTCTTAGAATAAACAAATTGATCGGCGACTCACCTCATGGTTTTAGACACAACCGTTCCTGTCTTGCGAATATGCTACTCTTTTTCAGAAATATAATAGAAATTAAAGACACAAAATCTCCAATTGATATAATTTACCTTGACTATCAAAAGGCCTTTGAGAAAGTCCTTCACAAGCGCCTAATTAGTAAATTGCACAGCATCGGTATTCGCTGCGAGCTTAACAACTGGATAAAATGCTGGCTTACGGACAGACCGCAGCGAGTTGTATTTAACGGAGCTTCCTCCCCCTGGGGTAATGTTACAAGCGGCGTGCCTCAAGGATCCGTGTTAGGACCAGTTCTCTTTATAATATTTACTAGCGATCTCGATAGTAGCGTACTCTCAAACATTAGCAAGTTTGCAGACGATACTAAGCTCGGAGGAAAAGTTAACTAGAGTGTCAGCAGATCCAACTAGACTTGAACAAAATTGTTGATTGGTCAGAAAAGTGGCAAATGAAATTTAATGTAGACAAATGCAAAGTTATGCACACAGGTCCCCATAACCCCCAAACACGAATATTCAATGTCTAGAAAGAAACTCATTCCCGTCACCGAAGAGAGAGATTTAGGTGTCATCATTAGTAACGACTTAAAAAGCAGCAAGCAATGTAACGAGGCTGCCAAGAAAGGCAACAAAATGCTAGGTATGATATCCCGCACTATCTCGTACAAAAACCAACACAGTATGCTCAAGTTATTTAATGCATTTGTTAGACCGCATCTTGGGTATGCCGTTCAATCCTGATCTCCATTTCTTTGAAAATACGTTATTAAACTTGAAAAGGTTCAACGTAGAGCTACCAAACTCATCCCCTCGCTGCGGAATAAATAGTACGAAGACAGGCTTTGTGAACTCAATCTTTATTCGCTAGAGAAACGTCGAGTCAGAGGCGACATGATAGAAGTGTGGAAGATTATGAAGGGTAAGAAAAACGTCGACCGAGCGAGCCTTTTCACTCTAGATACAAACGGAGTGACTAGTAACAATGGATACAAAATCGTTGGGAAACGTTTCTCACTCGATATCACGCTAAATTTCTTCACGTATAGAGTTGTCAAAGAATGGAACAAACTTCCAGTTGAGGTGGTGAGCAGCAATACAATCAAAACGTTCAAGTCGAGGCTCGATAAGCTCTACATAAATCACCGATAAATAGGCCGTTCATTTTCTTGTTGTTATAAAAAAAAATGGCACACGAAGTTCTCTTAGACGTTTTACTTCAGAGCTAATCCTCTTGCTATCAAAAGGCAACCTAGTTTGGGCCAATAGGCCTGTTCTTGTCTTCCTACACTTGTAAACACTTGTAAACACCTCATCCCTTAGTCCGGCCTCTCTGCATCTTTCCCAACACTGATCATCTCCAACACTACATCCCCTGGTCCGGCCTCTTTGCATCCTGCCCAACCATAATCATCTCCAACACCTCATCTCCTAGTCTGGCCTCTTTACATCCTGCGAAGCACTAATCTCCTCCAACACCTCATCCCCTAGCTTGGCCTCTTACCATCCTGCCCAACACTAATCATCTTCAACACTCCATCATAGTCTTGTGCCTAATTAATTGGACTCGTATTGTATGATCTATTTTGTTCTAAATAACAATCATGACGTTAATTAGTTTCATGTGGTAGCAGGGAATCCTCAGAGAAGGCCCAACGGTCTGTATGCGATGCCTTGGGCAACAAAGTGGCTATAGGACACATCAACAGCGAATCCCGCCTTCATGGACTCAGCGGCCAGGGCACGATAGCAACACTCACCAGAGCGTGGAAAGGATTTAAAACTTTAGATACACTTGAGTAATACTAGATATGGACGTAACTATGCACGATGAAGTCCGTTATCATGAAGGGACGAAATGGATCGCGGCAGTCTAGTCTAGACCTTTACCTCCCTGTATATTTTTCTGTCAATAAAAACTTCGTAAGTAGTCTCATGTTTCGGGTTTCCGCCATTAATCGCATTATAATATGCATCCTGTCGCTGGTTGCAGTACATGAACAACCAGGCAGAGACAGGCAAACAAACTTCTACGAGTATGAAAAGAACTGTACAAACGTGTGATACAACAGGAATGAGAGCTGGCATGCGCTTTGAATGAAGAAGTAAATGTTACGTCGAGTAACGAAATGAAGGGCAGTTCAATATTGATGATTAACAATACTTGAATCTGACGCCAATACCGTAATAGACAAACTCCATACAAATTTGAACTGGTGGAAAAAAAATTATAGTAAATTTCTTCGTTGGAGATAATCAATCCATTTTTTTCGATACATTGAATGAAATGATATGAAGACCAAAAACTGAATTGAACACGTTCAATTTAGGCATGTTCAAATTTTCTCTACAGCTATTAATTTAATAAAGCCTAATAGATTCAGAGTTTTGAAAAAGGCAGGTCTCGAATAAGATGCCACTGAAAACTGATCATGTAATTTTTGTCATTGAAATGCATCTTCCCAAGGAGACGATAATAATTATTGAGGCGATTTCAAATTGGTTTAACAAGTACGGTTCTCTTGGATATACTCAGAGAAATGGAATACTGTATTAGCTCCCTGAACTCAGTACTCTGATGCGTGTCAAGTAACAAGTAACTCCGGTTATCCCGGAACTCAGTACTCTGATGCGTGTCAAGTAACAAGTAACTCCGGTTATCCCTGAACTCAGTACTCTAATGCGGGTAAAGTAACAAGTAACACAGGTTACTGGGTAGCCCATACTCAGATTTTGGCTAATTGGGAAAGGTTAGTGGCAGTTTTCCATCTGTCTGCAATAGAGGCTTTAGTATTATATCTAATCCGTATCCATCTACATGATAACTATATAGAATGTTTCTGCTGAACCATTGTCCTATGGTTCCCTAAACCATAGTGTTATCACTTCGTGATCAATTCCTTCTCCTAAACGTAACGAACACGTACGATATAAACCAAGATTTATGAGCGAGAATACAAATATCAATAAGAATTCCCCGTGAATGCCTGAGTTAGGCTTTGAGTACTAGTATTCATTATGCAATTCATTAAGGTGTATTCACTCTCGTCTAATATTGTTTCCCATCTAAACAATATTGTAAATCTCAGGAAGTGTTAGATTTGGCTTCAGATGGATAGGGGCGGCCTGATCGAGTGGGGTCTAATATTGTCATCAAATTAGATTGGGCTGCATTACAATCTTTTATTGGTCATGTGCGTGCTTGGAATTGGACAAATGCCCGCCAGATGCCAGCACGAGTTCCAGCCGACACGCTTCAAACTCTGCGAAGCATTTGCTTTGGATACTCTAGAGTAGGTCTCGCACGGCATCGACACTATTATTGCTTAAAGCAACAAAATTTGCCTCAAAATGACCAATTGCAACGGAAATCGTCCGTAAAAGTTATCAACCTGTTGGATATTCACTCAACACTCAGCTCAGCTGAGATATAATTAAACACCACTTGGCATCTTAACTCAAACAGTTATCACTGAATAGTCGTAGGAACAATACGCTACATGACTTCAAACAGTCATCACTGACTGGTCATGGTAACAATACGCTATATGACTCAAAACAGTCATCACTGAAGTCATGGCAACAATACGGTATATGACTTCAAACAGTCATCACTGAATAGTCATGGCAACAATACGGTATATGACTCCAAAGAGTCGTCACTGAATAGTCATGGCAACAATACAGTATATGACTCCAAACAGTCATCACTGAATAGTCATGGCAACAATACGGTATATGACTTCAAACAGTCATCACTGAATAGTCATGGCAACAATACGGTATAAGACTCCACTCCAAAGAGTCGTCACTGAATAGTCATGGCAACAATAGAGTATATGACTCCAAACAGTCATCACTGAATAGTCATGGCAACAATACAGTATAAGACTCCAAACAGTCATCACTGAATAGTCATGGAAACAATACAGTATAGTATTCAGAGATAGGCCTTCGCACTATATCAGTTTCTGCGTGTAACGTTTTGGATCATTCATGTACGGCATCGAGGTCTGCTGCATCACTGGCGCAGATCAGTTGTAGCGAGCAGACAATGGAGGCAAGTGCATGCTCAGACCGCTATAATACAGATCACTGCTTTGACGTGAACAGTTGCATATCACACTTAACCCAACTTTGGCAAATGGTTGTATTGGTAAGTCATCGGTTTATGGTATGAACAGAAATAACCAATTAAATTAGTTCAATTCGATTAATGCTTACAATACCACGTAGGATTAATTGCTTGCGTTGGTATTTATTACAGGATTACACAAGCGGATAATGGACAGCAATCAAATTCACTCCTCAAGTGCTTAGTAAAATAACGTGAGGAGACCTATTTAGTTACTGAAGCACTGATGGAATAATAAATAGGATGAATTAATTACCTGTATCAACGACTGAAATAAACCTTTCATTCAGGGTTCATATACGTAAATATTAAACCCTTTTAAAACATATATTAAATAATTTTCAGAAATATGGGATACCACACAAATAAATCGAGAAGTAAACGACTCTAGTTAGCCAGGAGGCAAGTGCACGCCTTTATCACGCCTTCGGAAATGGTCTACCCTCCACGCCCCCCCCCCCCCTCGGTCTCACTCATCCGCCATCATTTAGTTGAAAATCTCTGCAGGAATTCGCTGGTCGGTAGCTAGCGACTCTCACGACATCGCGTTCACCCCTCTTCAATGATCATTCTCGCCTGTGGCAGACAGGCGGATAGGCAGGCAACACACAAGCAGGCAGCATCTCATTCTGTCCGGACCCGGGAGTGCGGCCGGAAGAGGGTAATTGTTGCGGCACTGGAGCGCGAGCGGCGGCCACGGATGAGGTGACTCGGCCATCGGAGGAGCCAGGGAGCGTGGGAGTGGCAACGCGCGGTACACGTGCGCTCTCCCACGCCCTCTCTCGCTCTCCCACGACCTGGTCTCAGTACCCTGAGGGGCCAGCGTCCCCACCACCAGCAGCAGCAGCACGCCCCCTGGACTTCCTTCAAACGCGCCCTCAGGGAGCTATTTAGCCAGACCTCTCATCCTCCCGTATCTGAAGAACGAGTGCTATTCGGGAACAAACTGCGGATTGGTGGTGGCGGGTTGTAACACGGCAAGCTGCGGTTGCCGTCTTCTTCCAACAGGATCCCTCCTGTTCTGTTTATCAGCGGCGTCAGGATATGTCCGGTTCGCATATTTATTTGTTAACGTGACATGCCTTAGGCATTGTCCACCAGCCCGCGCTGTTGATGCGAGCTAAGAGATCCATAAAAGTTATTATTCCACCACCCAACACTTTAAATTCAGAATGATCTAAAAAAATATGATGACTTTCATACCTAATTTACTCTCAGTGCTGTTATAATGCTGCGGCCCGTCTTTTGTCTTAACTCAATTCAGTTTAACGGAAAATTATAAACAAGTTGTTCTGTACTCAATCTAGTTTGAAATATGTGTTTGAGTTACGAGATTGCCTTCCTTGCATTGGGGGCAGGAAAAAAAGCATGCACCACAGAACTTAACTTTAGAAAGCTGAGTTTAGCTGATAACAGATACTTTGTAAGTCACCAATATGGTTCCAAGACTGACAACGGGTTATTCCAGGACGTCGTACGGATTAACTAATAAAATTTGGTTTTGAATCATTCAGATTTATCCAGTTTTAACGTTTTTAAAATGAACCAATACAGGAACCGATAAGAGATTAAGGGGGACCATCTCCATTGGACCTCTGACGTAATACTTAGTTAGCCACCCCGTAGAGTAGTAATCAGCCCCCCGTCATCGTCCGTTAACTTTTCCATCTTTCATCCACAACTTCTTTCACGAACCTATTAATAATCTGACACCAATTTCGTTAGTTTGAATCATGCCAATTCATTGTTCATGATTGACTAATTCAACTCTAATTGATACGTACGTGCGCTCCAGCATCCGTAGCGCGCCTAAAACAGAGTGACACTCTCGTTAGCTAATTCAACACTTGTTGGTTTACACTTTGAGTAACGTGACGTGGTACATCATTTAATGGAACTGGCACAAAACGACGGAGTCGTGCCCGCCATTGCTGACCGACCGGAGTTGATGCCTGGTCGGCATAGTGCCAAGACGTTAACTCTCGTATCGCAGCCTAGTGCTCTGTCTCATGGGAAACGCTGAAGACCAGTAGCCTCTCACCAATCTTTGGAAATCCGTGTGCGGATTCTCGTGCCAGTCTCCCTAAGAATATAAAATGGGAAATCCTAACTAAACTTACACTGTAATTTTTTTACCTTGAGTACACCAACAAAAATCAAAATTGTCTGACTTATTTCAAATTCACATAACATATACAGATACATACACCAGGTCAAATCCTTCAGAAAAGGCATTTGCCGACGGCAAAGCGCACCTCACACTCCTTTCATACACTCACACGCACACAAACACAGCTCTTAGGCGAGCCACATTTCTGTGCATGTAAGTATATGAAAGGAGTGTGAGGTGCGTCCGTACTGTATCTAATGCTCTTGATTAATATTAGCAACAACCCAGAACCAACTGATACTTTCGAGGTGCAGTTGCACAGCAGAACAATCCTAGCACGACGCCCGACACAGATCACAATTTCAGTAGACTCACTGAGTCACTAGCTAATCGACTATGGTTACTCCTTTAATCTGGCACTAGGTCATGACGCCGATCAAACCGGGGGCTTTCCTACTTTTATCCAAGAAACCGCCTCCTGCACCTCATCCTCATTTATGTCCCCAACAAGTCTCTCTCTAAAATCAGTCATCCGTTCACCGCCACCCCAGCAACAATGTCAGCCTCTCTGACGACCTCAACATTCAACAGCTCATCAAAATTCTTGGCCCACCTCTTCCGTACATCACCATTCTCCAACAACAACCGGCCGTTTTCATCTTTCACCAATTGCCTTCTTCTCTGTCTCCTCTTTTCTCACCCTCTTCACCTCTTTCTAGACAATATTTTTATTCTTCTCAAAATTCTGCCGTACCGCATGCGTTCCTCTAAGTTCTCCTCACACCCCGCTTCACCTCTTTTCTCTTATTTCTATAGTTTTCATAGTCAGCCACTGATTTCGCGTGCAACCACTATTCCAAGGCCCTTCTTTTCTGCGCCACCGCCAGTTCAACCTCATCGTTCCTCCATTCGCAGCCTTTTCTTCGGCAACCGCCCCTACGCGGACACCTCACACATTTTTCGCACATTTCAACAACGCATCTCTCAACGTCTCCCATTTTTCTCAATAGTTCTCAGGTTTCGCCTTCACGTACCGTCATATTCTTCTCACAATGCCTGCTGGAACACTTACACTCGCATGTAGGTCACCCAGTACAATTACGTTGTATTGCCCTTCAAAACTCTCAATACAATTACGCGGGTTAATTCAAAATTACTCCCACTTCTCCTCACTCATCTCGCTACCAGGCCCGTAAGCTTGCACAAATCCCCGTCTTGCTATACTAAGCTTAACTTTCGCCCACATCAATCTAGAGGACACCTACTTCCACTCGCTAACGATACTAGCCAGACAATCACTCAATATCAGCTCCAGACTTTCTAATTCCCATTATTTTTTCACGACCGACTTCCTTCCATATACTATGCCAAACTCACATTCGCTCCTATCTTTTCACTTTGTCGCACTCTAAGCCAACACATCAAACTTTTTCCTCACAAACATCTCACAAATCTCTCTCATTTTCGCTTCATTTGCACTACAACCACGCACATTCGGCGACCATGACAATAGGTCTCGGAGTGACTTGAGCCACTCCACCCCCCCTGTGTGTCTTGCCGTCATTTTCGGGAGAAACTCACAGAGAAAGGGATCCCTAGCCCCCATGCTCCGCCCCTCTTAGTCCTTCTGACGACACGTAAGGGGTTACGGTGGCAGTAGTCTAATCATCCACCAGAAGGTTATAACAATAAACATAGCACATCACGTGACGAGTGAATAACATACGTCCATGGCCCTCTGGCCGAGATCGTGAGGCTTGGTCTTTTGGCCCAGTCTCACCCACCGACGTCTATCAGCGATCTACTTGTTACCCTGCCAGCACTCGGCCCCAGTTAATTGTCTCACCACTCGTCAACGAATTGACCATTGGCAAGGCGTTAACAACCTCGACGCCTTACCCTAATTGGATTTGAACCGCTTCCGTCAATACCAGCGCTGACGTCATTATATGCCGTTCAAGAGGGAGCCTACAAGAGCCGAGCAAACCGTGGCAGGATGGGATGCTTGCGGTGGCGGCGTCGGGGCGTCAAGCATCTGTCGGTGCTCTGCGAAAGAACCTCAACCCCTCTATTCACGTCACCGCCGCTGACGTCGGCGGCGGCCTGTGTGCTGCCCGGGCCCCTGGCCCACCGACAAAACACGAAACACCAGAGCCACAACATAAACATTTTTTCCTGGAGAGAAAGTGAACAATCACCGGTGTTCCTTCCCCTTCTTCTCAAAGTCGGTGACAAAGAAGCCAACCCCGGTCCAAAACACATACCCATATCCCACATGTAGGCATACTTACAAGCGCCTCATAGGCACGATCCAGTGCAGCTGAGGGATATGGGCACATTACACAAAACATTGCTCTGGGGTTCACAACAATAAAAACATACTACACGGGTGGCAATGCATCAACTGCCACCCAACCCACAACATTAGTACAGACATGAACAATACCACAGCCCCCTTCGCACCATCACCCGACGCCGCTCCACCGCTGAGCGGCCCCTCTCCTGTGCCTCCGGCGGCCTCGCCGCCGGAGGTGACTTCCCAACCCGGGGCGCGACCCGTGTTGCCTCAGGCTCCACGCTTTCAGTCAGCACAACCACCATCCCCACCCCCTCACTCCTCAGCCCCAACATCACTTCCTGGGCAACCACAACCACTCATAGCCAGTGCCGGACACCTAAACATATAACAGATGAAAACAAACGGCATTGGTCAAAAACAAGTAGAACCAAAACACTTCCTACACAAACACCACATCCGCATTGTTTTACTCCAGGAAACAAAACTCAAACAAAAATCCAAAACACATAAGTTTCCTGGTAACACAAAACTCCGCCACGACCGTTCAAACAACGACGGTGGTGGCCGACTCTTTACACTTGTACATAAAAACCTGCACTTCACAAACACAACCGCCTTCACTCACGCACAACTCCCCCCCCCCCTTGACAACACATTGGAACTACAATCACTACTTCAAAAATCCACAAGAAATAGTACAACACGTTCAACATATACATTCCACCAACCAGGTCATGATCACCACAAAACACACCTCAACTAGACTTTCTCAACACAACCACCAACACCTTCACTCTTGGGGACTTCAACGCGCACGACCTCTCCTGGCTCACCTCGCAGAGCGCTGACCGGAGGGGCGGTCTTCTCGTTGGTCAACTAGACACACACACTCCCACTCGCAAGCCTTTCAACCCAAACACTCAACAGACCTCCCCGGACGTCTCATTTTGCTCTCCCAATCTTGCTCTAAATTGACAGTGGGCGGTCCAACAGGACATGTCGTCTGACCACCTTCCAATAATCATTAATTATCAACTCCGATCCCCAATCAATTTAAGCCCCCTCATACCTTTCGAAATTACAAGAGAGCAGACTAGGACGAATACATGATATCAATAGAAACCGCCCTGCAAGACTTGGACATCACCCAAAATACATTTATCGACACGACCACAGAACACTTCACAGCAGTACTCACCCACGCAGACAGGCTCGCTCGTGGCTTCAACCCAGCTTTCTCGGCCCATATTAAGCGCAAAATTTAGCAACGAAATCACCTACGCAATTTACCATCCACCTATGACCGAATCACACAGATTCAAACCCTAAACGTAGAAATAGATGCAGACATTTGTGAGCAACAGACAAACCTGTGGCCGTATGTGCTTGCAAACACAAACTTCCGACCCTCACCATCAAAATTATGGAAACTCATTAGAAGCCTCAACAACAAAAACACAAGCCACATGGACACACATGAGATAATTCTACCACCCAACACCCACACCTTCCCATCAGACCAACAACAATTGGACATACTCAACAAACACCACGCAAACACCTGCCACCTACCACATCATCCAGACAATAGGAGGATACTCAAACAGTTACACAAATTACAGACCGACCCAAGCTTTGAACCTCCTTTCACACCAGCCATGACCATAGCCGTCATCCGCCAGACTAAAAACTCGTCAGCAACGGGTCCAGATGCCATATCGTACATTCACCTTAAACATCTAGGTCCCCACGCTATCGCGACCCTCACAGACATCTTGAACTTTTCCATACTACTCAATACAATACCCAACACTTGGAAACAAGGGAAAATCATACACATCCTGAAACCCAACAAAGCTCCCACAGATCCAGCCTCATACAGACCCATTTTTTTTCCCGAACCCCTCGAAAATCTTGAAGAGACTGGTTTTAAACAATATTAATGCCGACGTTCCACTCTTCCCCACACAACACGGTTTCAGGACCCAACACTCGACAAACACTCTCCTCACCTACCTCACCCAGACCATCCATGAAGGCCTGAATGAAAAGAAGCCAGCCAAACGAGCCCTGGTTTGCGCTATCGACATTAGTAACGCCTTGGACACAGTTCCAAGACACGTCCTCATTAACAAAATACTGAACATGCAGATACATTCAAACTAAAAGAAATGGATTGCTAATTTCCTCTCAGGCAGACAAGCACACACTGTCTATAATAGCAAGCCATCCCGTATCCGCCATTTCCCCAATGGTGTCCCACAGGGCTTCGTCCTTTCCCCTTCCTTTTCAACGCCTTCATGCACGACCTGCCAAATCCAACAGAACCCGACACCTATATCAGTTCATATGGGGACAATCTCACACTAATCACACAACACCACTAACGCGAGATCGCCGCTGCACACCTCCAGCAGTACCTGAACTCTCGTGAAGTCTGGCTGCTAGCAAGTCTTCCCTAACATTATTAACACCAGACAACAGTGAACACCATGTTCACACCCATGTTATGCTTAACAACACTCCCATACCCCAAAGTCTCACTACCACAATCGTTGGAGTAACTTATGACTAGGGGATGACATTCAAACCTCACACCAACAACATTGGCGCTAAAGCCATACCAAGACTGAATGTGTCCCGAATGCTTACCACAACCACCTACGGTCACTCCAAGGAATCGATTATAACACTATTCAAACAATTTATTAGGCCCATCATCTCCTACGCAAACACCGTTTGGTCCTCTGACCTTGCACCCACACATATTAATTCCTTACAATGGATACAGAACACAGCCTTGCGCATCGTAACGGGCTGCACACAGTCCACGTCAATTTCCCAACTGCACGAGGAAACCAAGGTCCTTCCTCTCAAACCTCATCTTGATATGAGAGGGATTAAATTTTGTAGCAAGATTGTAGACCAGACACATCCCTGCCACTACCTACTGAACCCCCGTCAAACCAACAGACACCTACACAACACACCAACAACACACTTCGGCCATCACCACACGACCATTCCTCGTCCTGCAGACAACACATCTATGCACAAACAGATACACACACACTTCACAGCTCTTGTATTTGGCGAACAGAGTTAACTCAGACCTAGGGGGTCACCCGCCTGAGGTGGACGTGGAGGATTTGGGGCTGCCACAGAGGTGACCGGGTCCACTTGTCGCAACTGAGGTGCGGGTATCATACGGCCCTCCAGTCATACCAGCGAAGACTGGGGAATGTCTCTTCTGACCTTTGTTTGCGATGCAAGGGTTCGCCCGATACGGTCGAGCACGTCATGACGTCGTAGCCGGCCGTAGCACCCGGCCGTCTCGACCACAATATCACGTCGGTGCGTGATCTGTGGGAATGCCCGAGAGACAGCATGAACTTCCTCAGGGATGTAGGCATATTATAAATGCCTGCATCTGTTAAAACATCCATAACATGCACTTGACGGTGGGTTCCCGGGTTTCGGGTTGTGCGCTCGCTGTGGCTCCTTCATCGCAGGGAGAGTTGAAGTTGAGCAACAACAACAACGTCATTATCAAGCGTTCAACCGATGCACACTCCTAATTGTTTCAACTAAGGGGGAAATGGGGAATCGAGTTTTTTTGAGTTTTTTATTACATAATGTGTCAGACATTGGCTTTCTTCATGGCAGCCTAATTTTCCGTCATCTCTAGCAGAAAATGTTTGTTCATTCTCAAATTCCTCTGTTGATGAGACGAGGGAAATCAGGGGGGGAGGGGCACATTGAGGATTGACATTTGGCAACAATCTACGAGCCTAAAGATGAAAATTAGGATATGAATGCATGAGAATCTCGGCTCCAAGCGTTACATTTAATGAGACCTCTGTTCTGTTCGTAAATGTTTACTTCCCCATTAACTCAACTGAAAATCTGGAGGAATACCTCAGATGCGTAGGTGTACTCGGGGTAATATGGAAAGTGTTGAGAAGAGAAACAAGTATTAATTTTTATGAATTTTTCTGTGCAATTGCTTGTATTTTGGTACAAGAAACAGGAATTTATCGTACGGTGTGGTACTTCAAAATCGTAGATACTTATCACTCGGTCATGTAGTGAAACTCGGCATGAAGGTCACCTATCACCATTGCTGTATAACATATACACCGATGAATTTAATTACCCTTTAAGTGAAGGAGACCAAGGTTGTCATATCACTATTGCTGTGCTAACAATCTTAATTATGAAAATGATATGGTGTTGTTAGCACCGACTCTTCCAGCATTGGAACTGCTTCTTGATATGTGTAGCAATTTGGCTGAACCCTTTTACAGTGTATAGAACTGCTTCTTGATATCTGTAGCAATTCGGCTGAACCCTATTACATTGTATAGAACTGCTTCTTGATATCTGTAGCAATTCGGCTCAACCCTATTACATTGTTTAGAACTGCTTATTGATATCTGTAGTAATTCGGCTGAACCCTATTACAGTGTACAGAACTGCTTCTTGATATCTGTAGTAATTCGGCTGAACCCTATTGCATTGTATAGAACTGCTTCTTGATATCTGTAGCAATTCGGCTGAACCCTATTACAGTGTATAGAACTGCTTCTTGATATCCGTAGCAATTCGGCTGAACCCTATCACAGTGTATAGAACTGCTTCTTGATATGTGTAGCAATTCGGCTGAACCCTATCACAGTGTATAGAACTGCTTCTTGATATATGTAGCAATTCGACTGAACCCTATCACAGTGTATAGAACTGCTTCTTGATATACATATGTAGCAATTTGGCTGAACCCTATCACATTGTATAGAACTGCTTCTTGATACATGTAGCAATTTGGCTGAACCCTATCACATTGTATAGAACTGCTTCTTGATATCTGTAGCAATTTGGCTGAACCCTGTCACATTGTATAGAACTGCTTCTTGATATCTGTAGCAATTTGGCTGAACCCTATCACATTGTATAGAACTGCTTCTTGATATTTGTAGCAATTTAGCTCAACCCTATCACATTGTATAGAACGGCTTCTTGATATCTGTAGCAATTTGGTTGAATCCTATCACATTGTATGGAACTGCTTCTTGATATCTGTAGCAATTTGGCTGAACCATATCACATTGTATAGAACAGCTTCTTGATGTCTGTAGCAAGTTGACTGAACCCTATCACATTGTATAGAACTGCTTCTTGATATCTGTAGCAATTTGGCTGAACCCTATCACATTGTATAGAACTGCTTCTTGATATCAGTAGCAATTTGGCTGAACCCTATCACATTGTATAGAACTGCTTCTTGATATCTGTAGCAATTTGGCTGAACCCTATCACATCGTATAGAATTGCTTCTTGATATCTGTAGCAATTAGGCTGAACTCTATCACATTGTATAGAACTGCTTCTTGATATTTGTAGCAATTGGGCTGAACCCTATCACATTGTATAGTGCTGCTTCTTGATATCTGTAGCAATTTGACTGAACCCTATCACATTGTATAGAACTGCTTCTTGATATCTGTAGCAATTCGGCTGAACCCCATTACATTGTATAGAACTCCTTCTTGATATCTGTAGCAATTTGACTGAACCCTATCACATTGTATAGAACTGCTTCTTGATATCTGTAGCAATTCGGCTGAACCCCATTACATTGTATAGAACTCCTTCTTGATATCTGTAGCAATTTGACTGAACCCTATCACATTGTATAGAACTGCTTCTTGATATCTGTAGCAATTCGGCTGAACCCCATTACATTGTATAGAACTCCTTCTTGATATCTGTAGCAATTTGACTGAACCCTATCACATTGTATAGAACTGCTTCTTGATATCTGTAGCAATTCGGCTGAACCCCATTACATTGTATAGAACTCCTTCTTGATATCTGTAGCAATTTGACTGAACCCTATCACATTGTATAGAACTGCTTCTTGATATCTGTAGCAATTCGGCTGAACCCCATTACATTGTATAGAACTCCTTCTTGATATCTGTAGCAATTTG
>SDVV010006893.1:0-18127 GCA_016164225.1 Gammarus roeselii
CATCCATATAGAGGTTGAACAGCCAGGGAGACATCACGCAGCCTTGTCTCAGTCCCACTTTCACTGTGAACCAATCACTCACCTCGCTCCCCACTCTGACACATGCTCGGCTGTCAGCATAGAAACTCTGCACTACTTTCAACAGATGTCCGCCCACTCCATACAAACGCAACACCCTCCACAGCGCTTCCCTGTCAATTCTGTCGTATGCCTTCTCCAGATCCATGAAGGCCCAGAACACATCCTTTCCTTTGGCAAGGTACTTCTCACATACCTGTCTCACTGCAAATATCTGATCGGTACACCCTCTACCACTTCTAAAGCCACACTGTTCCTCTCCAATTGCGCAGTCCGTACTGTCTCTAATCCTTTTGATCAGCACTCTCCCGTACAACTTACCAACAACACATATATATAAAACATGATCTCTCGGTTAGATGACGCAAGGTTCAAGAGATGCAAAGTCAACGACTAGCCTCAAACCTTACCTCATCCTAATTCTAGGGTCAGTTCCACTTGTCAACCGCCCCAACACTGACCTGGAGAGCAGCGCAGCGTGTGGCGGCCACTCCCAACAGGACGCGTCATGACTGCATTCTCCTTTTGCTATGTAGGCTGTGGACGGATCTGAAAATATAGGATTAAATAGAAATACTTGACGCTAAGTCCCGTGTAAGAGAAGGCGTAAAACACTGAGTATTTACAATATAAACCAATAGACAAAGTGAAGTACTGTGGTATAAATTACAGTATCCGGGATCACTCACCTGTAGGCCGCGAGTCGCCACTAGGTGAATTGACTTTCACGCGCGACAACTTCGGATGAGCAGCGCCCGTCGACGTTGAATCAAGATCGTGGTTTCGCTTGTCACCACGGTTTGGCAAGGACCCCAGACCACTAGTAAGGTCTGGACCATCATCAGCCGAGTAACTTACGGCGTCACTCCTCGGTCTGTACTCAGGCAAGCACACCTCATCACCATCCCGGTTATCAACTTGGTTGGTAAGGGGCGCCGAGTCACCGGGTGGGGTTTTGGGGCTTGCTTTCGTCCTCCTGTCACTTGTAGTTCGCTCTGGTGGAAGCGGCTTTACTTGGGGCGGGAGCGTGGTAGAGGAGGAGGGTTTTTGGTGGTTGGAATATGCAAGACTCTTCAGCAGCTTGTGGTGTGGCCGATGTGGGGGGATAGCTGGTGGAACGTTGCCAGCAGTGCCATCTAACAGCGGTTCACAGTTATTAGAGTAGCGAGTATCGCACTGCTCTTCGTTACTGCTGGTCTTGGATTCCAGTTTCAAAACTTCATTGTTAACTAAAACTTGACTGGAAGAACATTTAGAACTGCCACAAACCCCGGCGCATGACTTGTGGTGCGTTAAATGTTTTGGCGACGAGCTCGGTATTTTAGGCTTCACACTAGACGATGTCTCCGAACAGCCAAGCGCGAAAGACGTTTCAGGACACAATCGTGAGATGATCGAAGCATTAACAAAAGAAGACGAGCCAGGAAGACCGTCGAACGAATGTACAACACACGGCACTGAAGTAAGTGAAGAAGAGGTGGTCACACTGGAAGCATTACAAACGGAAGAGGATTGGGAAGGCACGATTGACGACGATACTTTGTTGTCGTTGCTACTACAATTAACGAATGAGGAGACTGCATCATCCATCATAGGTTTGCTTTCAAGGGTAGGACTTGCAAACACGGAACTTGACGTGGAAGAAGCGAGACTCGCCACCATACAAGTAGATTCAGAGCCCCCCCTAATGTGGCCTTCTTGCTCAGGACCCCAATAAGGGGGCTCAGGCCCACCACAGCAGCTATCACTCAGCCTGGCTGATGAGCAACTGAGCCTATGGGAAGAGTCACTCGGATGGCGGTTGGTGGAAGATTCGCTTAGCCTTGGAGAAGGTGACCGGGTCAGGCTGCCTTCCTCGCCAGGGTATACGTTAAGGCTGCTAAGATTCATTTGTTGGCACAGTCTCGAGGGCAGCTCTACGTCTTCAGCATCGTCATCATCAGTCTCGGCACCATCCATCCCCATGCCGGGATCCGTATCAAGGCAGTTCTCGAGCCTCTCTACGATGTTCTCAACGTTGCGAACAATGTGCTCAGACTTGCGAGCACATTTCGTGCACATGATGGAAGTGGGAGACACGTCAATGGCGCTTCTCTTGCTGCTCAGCTGACTAGAACTTGCTATCACTCCCTGGCGGGCCAAGAGACTATCACATGAAGCGCTATCCATCGCTACCACTTCGCTGGCGCTTGACCCGTCAAGAAACTGGCCAAAGGGAACGCCAGATCCACTGTAACCGCTATCACAGAAACAACAACATAAGGACGCCACGCCGCTGGCGACGAAAGAGTCCAACGTATCCATCTCGAAACCGCAAGGTGACTGTTTATTCTTCTCAACCACTGGTGTGGAGTTTCCTTCGCTTTTACGTGAAGAGGATGAACACTCAAGATTGGACATGGTGCAGTCAGCATCCGGCATCAGAGTACAGTTCATGGAATCCTCTTGGTCTGGAGTCCTTAAGGGCACGGTACTCGAGGCCACGCTTGTCGTGAGACACTCATCATCGTAACCGCTGACGTCATCTTGGCCGCCATCAGAACACACACTCCCAGGATGAGAGGAAAGGCACGAAACAGAACTAAACTTATCACTAGAGTCATGGTAATTCTTGGCACAAAAGTTACTCTCGAATCTGTTGTCAATGCACCCAACACTGACGCTGGATCCTAGAGAGCTTAGGCTTCCGTTCACCTCGTCCATGTCGACGATGTCATACGAGAAGGACTCTTCCTTGGCAGTGAGACGGTGACCGGCACCGAGTGGATGGTCTTGGCTGATGAAGTTACCCAGTATGTTCATCTGCTTTGGACGAACGCTCGGCTCAGACTGGATACTGTCACCGCCGCTCGATGTTCTTGAAACGCAATTGTTGCCTTCCACTTCTGTCCGCACAATGGATTTGTTAGGTATAGTGGGCTTGCAATGAGTTCCGTTTACTTGTTTCTCATCAGCGGCGACATCGCCAGCATCTTTGCCAGCACTTGTGTTGATCAAACCTTTTGAGGGTCGGCCATTTTCTTTAGGAGCATCTCCTCGACTAGCAGGCGAAGAGGAGTCGTGTTTGGAACGCTTGTCAGCCGGTTTGGTCAAGCGGTCTAAGGGAGGCCCTGGGATGGGTCTCTTCTTGGACGAGCAGAGTGGCAGAGCCATGCATCTCTCCAGCGGCCGATGCCCAGAGCCGGTGACGGCGGATTTACCGAGCGACTTCGTCCGAGGAGGAAGAGGTGGAGGGTCGTCCCGACGCTCCCAGACGAGATCGCCTGGAGCAACACCAACACTTAGACAAGTCGTGTCCAACGCCGCCTCTGCAATACTTTCCGAACCAACGCACCCATTTTCTTCTGTCGGGAAGACAGTTTCGTATATGACTTCCTTCTTGCTAGCTTCATCAGCATCACTAGTAGGGGGAGGGGGTCGCGCCTGGCTGGAGTACTTCCATATGGGAGAGTAATCAGATTCTCCTCTCGCGGCAATATTGGCTGTGGAGGCATCCAACTTCTCCAGGCTGGTGACCGGTCCTTTAGTTCTGCCGCCCCTGGCCTTCTCGTGATTACCGTTACACGCACTGCTGCTCTCCAAGTATTCACTGGAGACACCATTCAGCACGCGCTGTGGAGCCCCAAGTCCGTTAGTGAGTTGGTTTTTTGGAAGTTGACTATCCTCGGTAGCAACATGGCTGTTCAGTAACAAAATATCTCTGTCCGCTTTTGTGTAGATACCCTTAGAACTATTGAACAAGATCTCACTGCTTCTAACCTTATTGCTTCTTTCTTTTGCAGTCCACTCCTTGAGGCTCATCTTATGCGGTTGGTGGTATCCTTTTGCTCGCTCTGCGTCACTTGTTCTATTCAGGGTGTTGGAGGCATCAGCGAGGGGCAGGGCTCCTTCCCCACCGTCGAGGGAAGGTTCTCGCGAGTGACTGCCCACCTGCGAACTTCTGGGAATACTACTCTCCTTGAACAAACTGACCTCAGCACACTCTGGCTGATCACTTTTTAATAATACAGCCGACCCACCTTCGGCAGCGCGAACAGTTCCCGTGACATGTTTTGAGCCGTTTTCCCTATTTGGCAAGGCTTGCAATTTTTGAATAGTACTACTATCACCATTCCCATCTTGACTAGACTGACGGCTATGAACCAGTTTTGGAGCCAAGCATATAACGCCTTTAGTAATATTTATATTATGGGTCACAGTTTCACAACCACTATCACTAGTAACAACAACGCCTCCACCCCTCCTGTCTATCACATTTTCATTCTCTATGAGCCTCATCGTCGCAAAGTTGCTGTCCGAAGACACGTTGGAGTCACTGGAAACGACAGAGTCCCTCGCAACTAAACTGCCTTTAGCAACCGAGCAGCCTGCTGCATCTACGATGTTATTGCCGGCTGTGGACGGTTTCTCGCAAACAGCGCTGCTGTCACAAACGATAGTCCGGTGAGAGGCTGAAGGGAGTAGAACAACAGCAAGGGGGCCGGTGAGAGGTTTTGGAGAGGTAAGAGTGGGATCCCAGGGGCACGCCTTCCCTTGATGACTGTTACAGGACTTCTCAGAAGGGACAGGGGGCGGGCTGAAGGCGATGCTGAATGTGACATGGCCTGGGGAAGTCTCCTTGGAAGACCCTGCGGTTGCAGCAGCGGCACATTTACACACAAACTTAGAGCCAGTCTTAGCAGCGATGCAAGAGGCTTTGCGACAACAGGCGGTCGAGCTTGACGCTCCTTTGATGGGTGTGGATGACCGGCCGGAAAGTGGAAAAGTGTGCTCCGCATAAGTGCTCCTGGACGAACAAATATTGTAGTGTCAATTGGAGAAATAATCATTAATGGTGTCATTATAAATGTAATGGAAGCCAGGTCAACATCACAATTACTGATACTCAAGACACCAGATCGACTAAGATTACAAAACGTAAATTTCAACACAGGTGCTCCCCTACGGTATTGTTTAATTGACAACTTTTTTCCAAGCATTCGACCAACTAATTGCATCTGATGTTTTTGATAATATATGACAACAAATGTTTACTTTAAAACAGACACAAATCTGGGGTATGTTCGTTTATGAGACCACACAGACACTGACCCTCTGGCCTGCTGTCGCAGTGTCACCATCGGCACGTTGGCCGAGCCGTGGTGCCTGGTAATGCCGGGACTAACGCCACCCTTGCCAAGACGGGACTTGACGGACAGGTACAGGAACTCCGTCTGATGGCCAAACAGCTCTATCTGGAGGGCAGATGGACGGCGGTTAATGGGATGGAGGTGGTGGTGGTGCTGCTGGTGGAGGCACAGCTGGAGAGGTTAAGAGCTGTCCATCATCCGTCTGTTACATTTCCTTTGTCATTCAAGGTCATAAACAAATGTTGGTAACAAACGTTTCCCTTTAACAATCACCCAAACATAGATTCCACACACACCTAAACGCAGGTCCTGATAGCCAAACAGAGCGCTTACCTTCTGTTCCTTGCCCGCCGAGAGGTGAGTCTTGACTTCTTTGCAGTGATGAGGTAGAAATACCCGCAGATCTTTGCCTGCGCCGTTAGACTTGGCACTCAAGGAGCATGGTCCTTCAAGGGACGGTTCTTGTGTAGCTGGAGCTGGAATCACTCTCAGCTTGACGTAGGGGTCCACTTGAAAGAAGAGTCCCCGACGAAGGCCGCTGCAGTGGATGTCTGAAACAGGATTGGAACGATTGAGCATAAATAACTTTTAAAAAAACTGTGATCAACAGCTTTTGATCAAAAAATACAGCAGGCATTCATTCGTTCTTCACTTAAAGAGCATGATCGAATTCTTACAACTAAACGGAAGAGACCAACAAAATGATCAGGAGTTTTGTCCTATTGTAGCTATCGAGCTGCAAAACCGTAAGTGTATCTTGACTATGTGGTGGCAACCAACTAAGTGGTTACCAGCAGCGGACGATTTATGATTTCTCCCGATAGCTATGAGGGGTTAATTGAACAACATTACGTAGCTACAGATGAGATCATAAATAGAAAGATGGCGACCCTTCCCGTTACGTTTCCTTGTCGATACGTCAGTTTCTTCTGCTACCTCTACAAATGTAACGATAGTACAAACTGTGTCAAGTAAACAATTCAAAAACCAGCAGCAAGACTTCATGCTACCGGTATTGAGCGATCCTGCCTGCGGTGCCGGCGTTTGGAACCACGGCCCAAGTCCCCCAACCCACCCTATTTCATGTCCTCGCCAGCGGGGATGGCGTCGTGTGCATTGTGTCAGCGGTGTTGGCGTTGACGCAGCCAATGCCCTACCCGGGCCTCTTGACACGCCGGCACTTTCAATACTCCAGATTCTCAACCAGACTGAACACATCGTGTTTTTCAGGAACAAGTAAACGATACACATCACTCCTCTCATGCAAAACATCTAGTCCAACTATAGAACGAACATTAATTCTCGTCTCACAAGACATCCTCCCAACGTGCGTCTTCTAGGTGCAATGTAGTGTGGCTAAGAGAGTGACAATGCTCTGGTGTCCACAGTAACAGAATAACACCATACGGGTGGCAAGGTTTAAACTGCCAACTAAATAACGAAGATAATGCAGATAAGGGTTCCAAGGCTGTCTACTCAACTGTAGCCGATGTCTTCTAGCACCTCACGTTAAACCAGCAACTAGTGCTGCATCAAGGCATCGAGTAGTCATCGTCCGTCTTCGGGTTCGTTTTGGCCCACTGTGATGCTCAAATCGATACAATTGTAGAAGAAGGTCAATCAATCAGCAGGTAAAATTAGGAGTGATCAATTCATAGCAGATCCAATCTTCAGTTAAGAATGTTTCTTCGAAGGTAGCTTTGGCTTTTTCGAAGGTAACTGGTTTTTCGACTATATTCGGGAGCCGAGTGGTGGGACGTCGTGGCTGAGTGGTTAGCGTATCCGACTGCAGTGCCAGCCTCTGGTGCTGCATGTCGCGAGGTCGAGCCTCGGCAAAGTAACGACGGTCTTGTGGCGGGGGGATTAGGCGCCCCCCACCTCTGTGTCAGCCTAACTTAGCCGACTCCTGATAAGGGGGGAAACGGCTGTATGTCTATACATACATGCATACATACAACTGATTTTTCGAAGGTAGCTAAGCTGCTTCAGAAGGAGCTTGGCAAGAATTAGGCAGAGATTAATGGTAGAGTCCAGGAACCGGCTCCGGGGGATGTGGGTAAGTTGACATTCTGATCAGGTTGGATTAGATACGAGCCAAACCTTTCTAGTGCACTGGAAGGGCATTCTGAATAGACGTGCTGATCTGATGTATGAATTATTAGATTTTGACTAGCCTGATGAAATTTAATTCGTGTGTAGTAATGTAGAGGGAGCCCTTATGGAGGTGGTAAGCACATAGTTATATACAGTTTATTGTATGTTGTGACAAACAGAATAGCTATATATCAGTTGCCTGAACCACAAATATCCGGATTTTTCGACGTCATTATTATGACATGCTTTCACGGTTTTGGTGTGCTCTGCCATTTGTGCCTTCTGTCCTGCTCTGCTGGCTTGTTGCGCAGCCTTGAGGCCACCAAAGTGAGATGGGCTGTTGTAATGGGGACTTAACAGACCATGCAGGATGGAGGAAGTTATTGACGCCTCAATTGGGTATCTTTGAGTTCGTCTTCTATGTCCTGTTCTCATTTAGCAAATAATTGTCTCAGGCCGGTTTTCGAGATCGGCTGTTAGAAGAGGCCCAGGATTTTGGTGTGTTGTTGACAGTGCGCAATTTATTTCTCGTGGGAGCATCAGACCATTCCATGTTCCATTTGTTTCGCACAGCTCTTATGATTGCTGACTAAAATTATAGGGAAGTAGACTCTATTCTGTTATTCAAGGGCCAATGCAGCTATTCGCGCCGCTTAGTCCACCAGCTCATTACACACTAACACCTAGTGGCCCAGAACCTAGCACAAACGACCGTCTTGATCCTAGAGGATAAACGTACAAGGCTGTGCAAGATGACCTAAATAGCAGGGTGGCTACTGTTGAAGGTGTCCAGGGCCTGGAGTGCGCAAAGCGAATCACTTAAGATTTAGATATTGATGACGACGGGTGTCTCCTAGCGACGCCGCGCTCGGGAAGTACCGTTACACAGCCAACTACATCGTCGTCTTTTGATTAATCAGATCAAGTATTAGAGTGCCAAGGTGTTCTAGTGCACTGGAGTCAATGTCCTTCATGCATCGAACGTCAAACCAGCAGGCAGTGCTGCATCAAGCCATTGTCCGTCTCTGGGATTGCTTCGACTCACGGCATGCTCAGAGCACTATAATTTACAGGGAGAGGTCACACAAGCTTTCTATTAAAAATGAGTAGACAAAGTGATCCTCCAAAATGAAGGTTTTGATCCAGTTCTCTATACAAAATGAGTAAAGACTAAGTGGCCTTCCATCATGGAGGTTTTGATCCATCAGTGACGATATGCAAGCTAGCAGCGTGGTGAGTCTCAGCATGACCAATAATAATAGTTCGAAGATTTTCAAGAGCAACATCTGTTATTCGGCCGCTAAAATAGTGAGGGCAACGCATATTTTCTGCTAAACGACAGATATGGATGGCATTTCGTCGGAGAGGGTCCACCATGAAACGTGGCAGTTTAAGATCAAGAGTGAAAAGTTCGAGGATGGAGCTGCCGGATTGTGGTACACGTAGAGGAAGAAGGGTGGACAAGAATATTGCAATAGAATTGGAGGTCGATTCATTCTCGTCCTATAACAAGTCTAGGCCCATCAGTTTCACACAGCGGCTGACAATAGGGAAAGAGCGAATAGCTCCAATGCAGGTGTGAAGTGAGGCATTGTGAACTCGATCCACCGTGTTGAGAATATTAGGTTTCACGGAGCCGCTAACAAAGCTACCATAGTCACGATAGGACAGAATGATAGCGCGGTAAAGGCGTAATGATGTTGTTCTGTCTGAACCCCACGTGAAGTGCAATGCAATCCAAAGAAGGATAAATCGATGCAAGCAGTCTATCATGAGCAGCTCACGAGGTATTCCCAGATTTGTTTCTGGTCAAATATTATTCCTAAAAAAAGAGGACTGTAGGAAGGAATGGGTCGATCTGACCATGGAGACTGAAATCTGGTTCTGAAGACGTTCAAAACCGTTGAATATGAAATGCACGAGTTTTGCTTTGGCGAAGCAACCACTTGGCAATGGCACTCAATATTTGACGTGCAAGTTGGGACACGGCAGGCGCTGATGCGTAAGTCCAAAAGAATCATTAACGAATGTAGAACCATTGCCGAAAGAAGTTACTACACTCGTATCCCATTAATTGCAATCGCTATTGGAGTAGAAGGGAAGAGATGCAGGAGGCGGTACACGTAGTGGAAGCAGGGGAAGCCCTCATCTTGGACGGCGTTGCGACAGAGTGCCTGAAAAGGGGCGGAGTAATGATTTTCGAATGGCTGGTGAGGCTACTGGACGCAAGCACTGCGTGGCGCAGTGCTTGCTTTGTTCTGCTGTGTATGGGCATAGCAGATCATCGATTCCGGTAGGTTCGCAAACCTTCGTGTGCAGAAAGAGTGACCTTCACAATGGTCAAGTTAAATAAATTATTCAATTGTGATATATAAGCAAGCTGGTGCGAATAGGAACGGGAAGGATTTAAACGCCGCTGGTTTTACACAGCTTCGTATAGTCCCTTATGTTTTCCGTAAGCGATTAGCTTTTTCCAGTAGGATAGTGAGCTTTGTGTGTTGCATGGGGAATTAAAGGAGGCTCGCCGGGCTGCTGCGATGCAATGCAATCTATCAGTAAGTGTGTAACGCTTATTGCCACCTGGTGGCAACAGGGTCATGGTAGCGCGTCCGGTCCCATGTCTCCACCCATTAGGTGGTTGTGAGTTATCTCTCCATGAATGTAATGGTCAGGGAGGAGAACGAGAGTGTGATGAGTCGTGACTTAAAGTTGATGGAAGCAAATGGGCGGAGTTGGCAGTTGAGCCAGATGTTGTTTGCGGATGATACGGCATGGTGGTGTATTCGGAGGAGAAGCTGTGCAGGCTAGAGTCGGAGTTTTCGAGTGCGTCAGTGCGTGTGAGGAGAAAGCTCAGAGTTAACGCACGGGTAAAAGTAAATTATTGAGATGTTCAAGGGCTCCCAGGCGAAGAAAACTGAACTAGTGAAAACCGAGGTGAAGTCACGAGTGAAGGAAGGGTGTAAAGGGTTGAGTGTACCAAGCTGTAGCATGTTGGGGATGGAAGCTACGAGAGGGTTGTAGGAGGGGAAAGATGTCCCAATTGTACTGAGGCGGTGGAAACCGTGCTGGCCGCGGTTTCAACCGCCGACAACAACCTATATCGAACCAATATAATGTTTATGGTTCGACAACAACCTATGTCGAACCAATATAATATTTATGGAGCCGATACCTCCAGTTGCCGAAGTTGATGTACATCAGATATAACAATTTTGATTCACCCATCCAAACACCTCTTCCATCGGTGCCAGGCCTCACCTTTTATAGTGAACCGCAGCAGATGAGGGCACACATCAAAGTTCCCTGCGGTGACCGCCCCTGACGATAGGTGTCTGGCAGAAAGATGCAATACTCGAACGAAGCTAGTAGCCGCATGGGCCTCATCCTCCGAGGAGTCGGATACCACGGCGTGAGAAGAGGACACTACAGAGGCTTGGGAGGAGGCGGAAGCGTTGGACACGGACAGGCTACACCTAGAGTGGTTCGAGGCAGGATAGTCCGTGAAAGATTCACCCAGACTCTGTGCACAGGAGGTGGTGTTGGAGATAGACGAGGAGGTTCCTGACTTGGTGGCCGGAATGTGAAGATGCTCTGGGTCGTTGGTTTTGTTTAGATTGTCTAAAAAAGCAGGAGATGCAGACGGCGGAGTGTTGTGGGTGGCTGAGGAGTAGCTACGAAGGGACGATGCCGTGCTGTCGTGAGCAGGTGTTGGTGTGGCGCTGTTACCGGGGCGCAGTGTCAAGGCATCTGTGGATGACGTCGACAATCTTCGTTTAGAAGCAGCAGATTTGGACTCGTTTTCTCGTTCAAGAGCTACAGGACACGAGTTCTGCAGCGGTGTCGAAGCAGCAGCACTGTTGTGTTGCGGGGTGGAAGCAGCGATGTGAAGCGGTGTAGAGGTAGCGCTGTGCTGCGGAGATGGACGCAGCACAGCAATGGCGCTTGAAGACCCTAAGCAGAGGTCTGTGGCTCCGCTGTGGTACCTCACAACCAAGTCTCGAGAACCTGAAACAGGAGGAGGAACAGTTAGAACGGTAGACAGAGCATTCGTGTTGGGTGGGAAAGCTCAAGTCTCTCTTGGTGCCGAACAGCCCTCGCTGCTGACACTGTAATCAAACCCAATCATTCTGAATAAGTGCCATTATTCGTGTAAATCGCAGGCTTGCGTCGCAGCCGCACTAACGGCGACCGGCAAAAGAGCCTCAGATCACAACTTGTTGGTAGAAGAGATTATGAAGGTATCTATAATCAATGCTCAAATATTCATTGTCAAAGCGAAAGTAGAAATTAATCACATCACAGTACATTCTAATAAAAATAAATCAAGTTGGAGATTTTTCGCTTATAAAGCGGGTTGCAGCGTAGCTGCCACCTGATAGCCTTTGACCATTCAAGAGACCGGCCAGACTGTCTCGCTCGGGATGAGGTTGGCTCGAACCTGCAACCTCCAGCTCCAAATGAATAGTCTGATTTGAGGAGAGCCCAACACGCTACCCACTCGGCCACCGAGCTACTAATGATGAAAAGCATATACTTTTCCACAATCGTTCCCCACGTAATCCCATGACGAAGCGACCAGGGTCAGCTTCGGGAACTCACCCCGGAGTGTCAACGCCCTTGGTGACGGAGACCTCTCGGGTCATGCCCACAAAGCGGAGTTGTATCTTAACAATTTCATGCTTCATGGGAGACTGCAAAGCTCGGGCGCACAGCCAGACACTGACACAATAGAAGAATAACCAGAATCCCAGAAATCCATCGCCTCTCCGCTGGTCGTGGCTATTATTTCCATAGGACGGACATCATGGACAACAGAACAACAAAATCTGGGTTAGCCAGCTGTGTCTGATCACTCACCTGGGTGGTGTGAGGGGGGCAAGAGGCGGGGTAGGTCGAGGGGCCAGGTGAGACTGCCCTGCGCTGCTCCTCCGGTCACGAGGCGAGCGAGCACTTTGCTGCGACAGCTCTCGCCTGAGAGAGAAAAGCAAACACTTTTAGTGGTGATGCGGTATGGAGCATACAATAGATGGGGACGTTGGCATAGATAAGTCAAATGAGTGTTTTTACTTAAAGGGCCACCAGTTAGGTGAAAACGTCGGCATTGGTTACGTACAATCAATAGATGGGGACGTTAGCATAGATAAGTCAAATGAGTGTTTTTACTTAAAGGGCCACCAGTTAGGTGAAAACGTCGGCATTGGTTACGTACAATCACAAAAAACGTTTCATTTTTACGGAAGGTGCAAGTCACTCCCACAGCTACAATTAAAATAAATTTCACTCAAGCTTTAAAGTGTTTTCACTTCAATGAATAGTGGTGGATACTCGCACTGAAGAGGTGACATGCCCACGAGTGTACAGACATTGCGGTTTGGTGTGATAGGGAACAACTGCCGACAACCAATCCAGAAGCAGAGACCTGAAATGCGTCCCGCCGACGCAGCTCTCGATAGTGCCCAACACATCAAACTTGGCGAGGATAAATATACACATAGATATGAGATCTTTCAAGCTGATGAAAGCAATTATGTCTTCCACGCTTTGCTCTTTAACCTCAGAGATGAATAATAAGGCGTTTAATTGAAGAGACGCTACGTTGTTGGACAAAATGTCATGTTTAGAAGTGAAAGACAATGCATTGCAGACAGAACTTACCCTGGATTGGCACTAAGCAACTCTTGCACGGGAACGCCTTCTCTTCAAGTGAGCATGTACTGCAAGTCGTCTTCAGACTTAAACGCATCCTACCTAAAAATGATCCTGCACAAATAAGTCAAGATGTTGTTGCGAGGAAACTGTCGACTGCTACGTGTATCAACATTTAGCACGTCCCTTCCGGCCTAATGTTCCTGCTTTCAGAACACTATCCAGGATACCAGTGTTGGGAGTCTGTCTAACATCCGCCGCATTTGTTGTGTTTCGCTATCTGTCAACCTCGTCAGCAGCTGCAAACAAATGGATGTAAGAGAAGAGAGGGTAAGAGGTACATTAGGAAACAAATAGATGCAAGAGAAGAGAGGGTAAGAGGTACATTAGGAAACGAATAGATGCAAGAGAAGAGAGGGTAAGAGTTACATTGGGATACAAATAGATGCAAGAGAAGAGAGGGTAAGAGGTACATTAGGAAACAAATAGATGTAAGAGAAGAGAGGGTTAGAGGTACATCAGGAAACAAATAGATTTAAGAGAAGAGAGGGTTAGAGGTACATTAGGAAACAAATAGATGTAAGAGAAAAGAGGGTGAGAGGTACATTAGGAAACAAATAGATGTAAGAGAAGAGAGGGTAAGAGGTACATTAGGAAACAAATAGATGTAAGAGGAGAGAGGGTAAGAGGTACATTAGGAAACAAATAGATGTAAGAGAAGAGAGGGTAAGAGTTACATTAGAAAACAAATAGATGTAAGAGAAGAGAGGGTAAGAGTTACATTACATATGAGCTTAAATATCAACAGCAGCGAAAACATCAGCCACCATCGAGTAGAGGCCAATGTAATATTAATCGGCAGGTGCAAGAATAGTGCTAAGCACATGTAACAAGTAGTATAGCTGCAACCTGATGTAATTCCCTGCACATGTAGCAAGTAGTATAGCTGCAACCTGATGTAATCCCCTGCACAGGAAACAAGTAGTATAGCTGCAACCTGATGTAATTCCCTGCACATGTAACAAGTAGTATAACTGCAATCTGATGTAATTCCCTGCACATGTAACAAGTAGTATAGCTGCAACCTGATGTAATTCCCTGCACATGTAGCAAGTAGTATAGCTGCAATCTGATGTAATTCCCAGCACATTTAGCAAGTAGTATAGCTGCAACCTGATGTAATTCCCTGCACATGTAACAAGTAGTATAGCTGCTACCTGATGCAATTCCCTGCTCATGTAGCAAGTAGTATAGCTGCAACCTGATGTAATTCCCTGCACATGTAGCAAGTAGTATAGCTGCAACCTGATGTAATTCCCTGCACATGTAACAAGTAGTATAGCTGCAACCTGATGTAATTCTCTGCACATGTAACAAGTAGTATAGCTGCAACCTGATGTAATCCCCTGCACATGTAGCAAGTAGTATAGCTGCAACCTGATGTAATTCCCTGCACATGTAGCAAGTAGTATAGCTGTAACCTGATGTAATTCTCTGCACATGTAACAAGTAGTATAGCTGCAACCTGATGTAATTTCCTGCACATGTAACAAGTAGTATAGCTGCAACCTGATGTAATCCCCTGCACATGTAGGGAATTTAGTCTTATGGAACCTAGCATACGTTCTGACGCATTGAGACAGTGGACCTTCATTTGGACGAGAACCAGGCCTTCTTATCCCAACAAGTCTCAACGTTAGGATAAGCCAGAAACCACAAATCCAATTTATTGTAAGTGTTTTCAACGACATCTTAGCTGTGTTTAAAATTGTTGACCACCCGGCCATTTAATGCTACTCATACAATATCAAGTTGTGATGTACCTGCGCCTTGGCCGATTATTATTGGAAAAAGGCAGATACGGACTGAGAACCTCTGACAGATCGCAGCAAGTAGAATATGCTTCGACGCTGCCGAGTACCCTTCGATCATGCGAGACCCGGCAGCGGTGGCGGCAGCAGCAGCAGCAGGTAAGAACAGAAACAGCGGCCCCTAGCAGCCCTGTTACCCGAAACGCCCCTCCGACCCAACAGGCCACTTCCGGCGCCCGGCAACTGAGGGACGGTCTGCTGCTTGCAGGCTTGGGACGGAGGGTCGGGGACGTGGCTGATCTCAGCCCAATACGATTCGTCACGCCCAGGTGTGCATAACACAGATATGCGGCAAATGAGATGCTGTGTATGACGTACATACACAGACGTGTATATATACACCTATGTACGCACAAACATATATATAGTGGTGCTGTTTATAACGGCATGCGCTAGGGTAAAAGTGGCATGTTGTATACACATAATCCACTGGCACTGAAGTATCTCGCATTCTACTGCTACCTAATGCAACGAGTAACTTGCGCCACCGCCAGCATGAAGGTTGTCCCGCGCGTGACTCCTCCTCCCAAACCGGTTCAGGACTGGCGATGACAAAGTGGACCAGGACAGCCCAACCAACAGACCAGATCCAGCAGCTTCCGGCGGCCATGGTGTGCTGCAGAGCGCTGAGGACTAAACAGCATCTAGATCTCCTAGGCTCAACCCAATGACTATAATACTGACCACAATCACCTCCTGAAAATCAGGCAAGGCATTTAACAACGGCCATATATCGAGCCCAGTGCCCAATACTGGCTGCAGCGTGCAGGAGTGCCAGTGACAGTAACTAGGATACCGTTGCTGCGAGACAGGGAAGAGCAGGGTGAGGGCCCAATTGTTTGCATGCTACGGACGGGTGTTCCTTCCGGTGCTGGGAAGCGAGTCGAGGGGTAAACCGGGGTTGCTAAATCTGAATCACTCACAGGGACTCGTTCGTTTCCTAGGCGACGGTTTGTTCCGGTGTTTGAGAAGCAGGATGTTGAAGTAACAAGGACGGGTAGGGCAGACAGCGTTGCCTTAATAGGCAATCCAACAGTCAACTGACTCAACCCAATTGCTCACTTCACATGCACCACAAACAATCCTCCTCCCATCCACCGAGAAATAATTGATCGAAGCGAGGTTCTGGAGCGAGTTTATTCAGAAAAAACGATTTTCTGCACTTCAATAGTCGCGTTCACTCTTCCAACATGAAAAATGCGAGAGCAGAAAATCGGGGTCGAACTGATAGAGACTTGACCCAGCTTGAAAGCTCTTCTACGACCATAGCAGAGATGTTCTAAATCAAGAGCTTGCGCGCTTAGTTTGCCGAAAGTATATACCTTACAAGGTGAGTATAGTTTCAGTATATCAATCGTGAAGTGGCCGAGTCGGGCAAATTCTCCGATAAGGGTAACCCGGAATACTGGCATGGGGAGGAATCGGCGGTAGGTAAGATTAGATGCCCGCTCACGCTGATGAAGACTTGGTAGCTAGCCGCATATCATCCGAGTAATCTAATATCATATCTGAGTAATTCAATATTTCTGCTATTTGTTTTTGATATCATTATATACGAAAACCCATTTGGAATCTTTTTAATGCCAAAAGCCTAAATCGTGAACCGAAATGAAGCTTGGGACAGGGTTCTCCATCTTTAGGGAGCCCTGGGACATGAACAGCGACAGCACATATCTTATCCTCGCCACATAAGAGAATGGGTAGCTTCATCTGGCATCGAAAACAATATCATGTAATATGTATGCTCCTAAACACTCATGCAATCCAGCCAGTTTCTTGACAGACAAGCCCTATACATGCAACTGCAAGCGGGGACCATCGTCTGTGACAGCAGCAGTAGCAGTGGCAGTGGCAGCAGTAACAGTAGCAGCAGCAGCAGCAGCCGCAGTAGCAACAGTAGCAGTAGCATAAACAACTCAAGGCAAGCACCGGATGTGCTGTGCCCAGTACCAGCAACAGACTCCCTGGGTACCTACATGGGGATGGAGGAAATGCCCGTAACCCCGTGAAGGGAAGCACTCGGGGCATCATGGCAAGGGAGACAGTCGAGCAAGTGAGGGGACAGGCGCTATAAATACTTCACACCGGAATAACGGGACCAGAATGGACGGCCGTCAGTCATTCATTGATGCATCGTGCGGCCGCATGTTGGATATACTCCTAACGCGGCCGCATGTTGGACACTCTTGACGCGGCCGCATGTTGGACATACTCCTAACGCGGCCGCATGTTGGACGTACTCTTAACGCGGCCGCATGTTGGACATACTCCTAACGCGGCCGCATGCTGGACGTACTCTTAACGCGGCCGCATGTTGGACATACTCCTAACGCGGCCGCATGTTGGACATACTCCTAACGCGGCCGCATGTTGGACATACTCCTAACGCGGCCGCACGTTGGACATTCTCCTAACGCGGCCGCATGTTGGACATACTCCTAACGCGGCCGCATGTTGGACATACTCCTAACGCGGCCGCACGTTGGACATACTCCTAACGCGGCCGCATGTTGGACATACTCCTAACGCGGTCGCATGTACAATCAGCAGGAGCTCGTTGATGAAACAATGCCCATTCCAGGAAATAATCCCCATTCATGAGATGGATTACCATGTGAAAGGAAAGCGATGGGCTGTCGGCATGATACTTAAAGCCATTTCTTTCACGACTGTCCACTGTAGGCAGCACTCACGGCATAAAACTAGGCGGGTCGGTATTTGCTTGTATACAGCTCCGATGGCTATAAACAGATCTATAGACCTTTATCCCACATCGACAGCACATTATTTATGTAAACATTTATAGTTGAATCGCAGCTGTGTCAATGTATAGAGTAGATTGAACGCTGTGCGACAGGACACAAAATCCCTGACCTGAAAAGGCACCATTTTTGTTAGTTCTGTTGAGGACTGTTCCTTGTTGCAACTTCCACCCATGTGCCGGGCATTGCAGACACCAAAAGCCATTTCCCGGTCGCGCCTCAAGTAGGATGGCTGACACAGGAAATGATATATACATGACTATATGGAATGTAACTTGGATTAGCTAAGTCACACGTTCCGTGTGATGTCCTACCAGTGACTGAATGTTACAAAGCATCCGCCAACCAAACTCCTGCAACAAGGACCCGTGTGTGATGTCCTACCAGTGACTGAATGATACCAAGCATTCACCAACCAAACTCCTGCAACAAGGACCTGTGTGTGATGTCCTACCAGTGACTGAATGATACCAAGCATCCACCAACCAAACTCCTGCAACAAGGACCCGTGTGTGATGTCCTACCAGTGACTGAATGATACCAAGCA
>SDVV010006894.1:0-18127 GCA_016164225.1 Gammarus roeselii
GGGGGACAGTTGTCAAGAGAAGAAGAGAAGAGATAAGTTAATGCAGTTTCAACAAAACAAACGAGGTAAAAGGAGTAACCAAGGTGAAAGCATAACCAGGAAGGAGTAGAGAAGGAGAGATAGTGAAGAGTAGAAGGGTCTGAAAGGGAATAGGGTGTTCACCCCCCCGGTTGGATCGTGACCCCATGCGACCCGTGAACCAGTAGCTTTAGGGGGGGGGGGGGAATTGTTGAAAAGAGCGCTGAAAGTGGAGTTGAGTGGACGTAAGTCTAGAGGTAGACCTAAGTTTGAGCGAATGGATGACGTGGAGCAGGCGTTAGGAATGAGAGACATGAGTGTGGAGGTGTTAAGAGAGCGTGCAGTGAATAGGCGTGAGTGGAGAAGTGTTGTAAATGGATGAGTTTAGACGCTGCCTTGATGTGCAGTCCCGCCCTTGGTATCGCGTTGAGAAACAACTGTTTCCAACCACCAGCACCTGCTCAATGCGGGAGTTGGTCGTTGTTCATGTATGAACAAGCATCATCTTGCGAGATTTGTTTCTGAGCATCGTAGGAACCTGCTGCTAAGTCAAAGGTCGCAGCAGTTACACTCCTAACACAAGACTGTTTGTTCACCTGCTTCATTATCCAGAGTATGGCCCCCAACTGCGAGACACTTCTCGACTTCCTCAATCCGTTCCCGACAGGCCAGCATGTGGCTCTCGAAACTCTGGATCGCCTGGGGAACAGTTGCGTGTAAGTTCAGTGACGGGACGGCAACAGATGATCAATTCATTTTGTAACGTGATAATCAGCCACAGGACGGTGCTACGCATGTGATAAAAAATATCATTCGGGTTTCAATTCATGAAAATTATAGGGAGCAATGAATCTTGTACGCCTAGTAAATAACCTTAAAATGGGGAAGGATTATGAACTAAGAGAGTAGCTACGCACCCTGTTAAAATAAAGGTCCGGCGAAGTGTTATCGCCCTGCAGGTGTGCTGGTGTGTTCTGTGTCCGGCGGGCCATTTCGATGTCTTCACTGTCCTGGGGGCACAACACTGATTGGTATCAACAAAAACAAGGGGAGAATGTAAAAGAGGGGAAAACTCGAGAGATCGGTATAAAAAATCTCGAGCTATATCCAAGTAGACTTAATAAAAAATTCGAAGCAGCTTGAATCCAATTTATGCAGTAATATTTGATTTTACTACAAGCTTAGGTGTAATGTATATGTAATAACAATATATACAAGGTATGAATTTCAAGTGATCAAGTTCTAATAATGTTCTTATGAAAGCCAATTAGAGTAGAACAGGATTGGCACAACGTGCCGTCTTTCTAAATCCAGGGACAGGTGTTAGGTATATATACATGTATAGCAACATAGGTGTACTTTCTCAAAAATCATGAAAAATACAAGTAAAGCTTATAATATTGAATGCAAATGTATTGACGGCCTAATCTTTATTTACAATTCATACAGACACTAGGCCGAATCCCTTAGAAAAGGGGGTGGCCGACGGCAAGGCGCACCTCACATCCTCATACGCTCACACTCACAGAACCTGGCTCTTTAATGATGAAATGATTTTCAGTAACTGACATAGCTACTAATGAGCTACACAGCATAATTTGTAAATATCAATTATTTATGGCCTCCTCCTCTTCCCTACATGCATGCCCTGTCCTCCAACTAAAGAGCTATCATAATAGCAATTAAATCACTTAGGTGGGGTACCTACATAGATTACCGTTTTGAAAAAATGCATACTACAAGACGTGATGGTGGTTATATATCTTTGATATTTTCAAAACTGGAAGTATCAAAAAAGTAATTAATTATATATATTTATACATAGTTATAGCTACTTGAAAATCAATAATTTCTAAATAAAAGTAAAAAATATTGTATTCATGATTGTAGTTTCTTTCTGAAGCGTATTATATTATCAGTTTACCAGCAATTTGCTTTGTGCTATTATTAACTGTTACTCCAAACAACTAATAATGCACAACGATCATTGTTCAACTGCAAGATCCCAGTGATACAGAACCATCGACTGCCTGACAAAATTTAAGTAGCTTCGACGGAAATTTCGCGGAATCCAAGTCTTACAGTTATCCAAGTAGCAGAAACAAATAAAGTGTATTCAAGAAGTCTGTAGACAACCTGCGAAGTTGAAAAAAGAACATCAAGTATTCAAACTGAAGATCACATGAGAGTCTCAGCGACGCTGCAGAACAAATTCTGCAAGTTGATCCAAAGTGATAACCTACTTACGCAGAAAATACAGCTAGTAGCAGTACGTGGTGGTTCACTCTGCACTGTGACTGCTCAGCAACAAGACACTAATTTGAATCATGTTGTGATGCAAAAGGATATATTTGACGCGAGATTAATGATACTGTGGAAACTTGAACATTGTTTCTATCATCATCTTATTTGATCACGGCCCATTATTGAATGGCACCTTGACAATCCTATCCTTGAGTGCGTTGACCCGCTGCTGCAGAGCGGCGTGGGCTGTGGACAGCTGCGTCACGTGTAGGTGCAGCTTCTTGCAGTCCTCCCCCAGCTTGTGGAAGGCGGCCCCGCTCTGGCGAAGGTTGGCTTCACTCGCAGCTTTCTCCACGCTTTTAAAACTCCTGTTGAGGTAAAGATGTGTGCGCAAGTTCTTTTGTGTAGACGATTATGGTATGAATTTAATTGTTAAAATTATATCACTTGCTACATACAGTATATCATAGCTCTATCCTCTGTAGCTTATAACAATCATCCTAAATGACATAACCATTACCGTTTGCTGCCAAACTTTAATATTCCATGATCATAGAATATTGTTGACACAGACTAATTTTTACCTTGATATTATTCAGGTGGGTGCACTGCTTAAATCACAGACTCACTCAAATACAGCGATGGTAGCAAATATTTCCTGCGGTAGTGGAGTCTCTTTGCTAGGCTTGCCGCCTTCCACGTTGGTGCAGCCTGCTGCATCCCCTGTAATGAGCCAACAACTGACAAGAGGAAGGAACAGACAAGATGGAAACGCTGGAATATCAAATATATAGAAGCTGTAATTATCTCTAACCAAATCAATCTAGTGTGCTCTAGTCTACGTACTCAGTGGTGAACAAAGTTCAGGTGATGCTTTCTGTACTATCAGTCGTCAGCATATAGCTGCTTGCATTGAAGCAGCTCGCTAGTCATCAGAAATCAAAATCAGAATATTCTTTGAGTGTTCACAATGAAAATGGGTAGCTACTAGAGTTAGCAATGTGTCTGTTGATGAAAAAGTCATATCAATGATAGGTGTTGAGGGATTTGTTTAGCTATATTGATACATTATGAGACCAATAGATGGTAATGCAATCAACGAAATGAAATACTTATTTTATAATAATTTCATTGTACTTTTCAACAGTAGGGTGGAAGGGATTCAAAACACGGTGGCAGGTAGCAAGCAGAGAGGTGGAACAGGAGGGTGGAAGGGATTCAAAACACGGTGGCAGGTAGCAAGCAGAGAGGTGGATACTGAAAAATAAATTCATTCAACTCTTGTAATTCTCGAATTCAAACATTTAATTTTGTAACATCAGAAATTAACAATAGCTATCAACTGAGCCTCTAAGACTCAAACCTGAGGCAGTAGCAGGGGGTTGTGCGCCCCCGAGCCCTAGGGCCGGTCCACCCCCCAGGCCATTGCTGGCCAAGGCGACACTGGTAGCAGAGGTCGTCGCAACTGCTCCTCCAAGCCCTAAAAAACGATCAGAAAATAAAAATTGGAACTCAAGACTCGGCACTAAATAGCAGGCTATGAAGATATCCACAAAAATGAAGTGGTTCAAAGGTCAAACATATTAGGTCAACACAAGAACAACTTCAACTGTTCAAAGAATTTTATGACTAGCTAAAGAATAATGACAGGAGATATTGTTTAATGGTAGTAATATTATTTTTGCTTAAAAATAATGCTTTCAAATAATAACTTGGTAGCTACTCAAAAAGACAGATTCTGTAGCTACTATGCAAAACCACGTTCTCCGTGGCAGGCTTATTGATATAGCTGCTACTGGACTTTCTAACAAAACACGATAACTCCGTTGCAGGCTTATTGAGATAGTTGCTACTGGACTTTCTAACAAGACACGATAACTCCGTTGCAGGTTTATTGAGATAGCTGCTACTGGATTTTCTAACAAGACACGATAACTCCGTTGCAGGCTTATTGAGATAGCTGCTACTGGACTTTCTAACATGACATGATAACTCCGTCGCAGGCCTATTGATATAGCTGCTACTGGACTTTCTAACATGACATGATAACTCCATCGCAGGCTTATTGATATAGCTGCTACTGGACTTTCTAACAAGACACAATAACTCCGTTGCAGGCTTATTGATATAGCTGCTACTGGACTTTCTAACAAGTCACAATAACTCTGTCGCAGGCCTATTGATATAGCTGCTACTGGACTTTATAACAAGACACTATAACTCCGTTGCAGGCTTATTGAGATAGCTGCTACTGGACTTTCTAACAAGACACGATAACTCCGTTGCAGGCTTATTGAGATAGCTGCTACTGGACTTTCTAACAATACATGATAACTCCATCGCAGGCTTATTGATATAGCTGCTACTGGACTTTCTAACAAGACATGATAACTCCGTCGCAGGCTTATTGATATAGCTGCTACTGGACTTTCTAACAAGACACGATAACTCCGTCGCAGGCTTATTGATATAGCTGCTACTGGACTTTCTAACAAGACACGATAACTCCGTCGCAGGCTTATCGAGATGGCTGCTACTGGACTTTCTAACAAGACACGATAACTCCGTCGCAGGCTTATTGATATAGCTACTACTGGACTCTCTAACAAGACACGATAACTCCGTCGCAGGCTTATTGATATAGCTACTGCTGGACTTTCTAACAAGACAGGATAACTATTTTCTCTCGCATTATTCATATCAGCTCTCCCAACCACACCTCATCAAACCTCTTAACTGCCCTTGTCTCACCCCCGAAGCTGAAGGGCGTCGTGGCCGACGAGGAGGCAACAAGAGCAGCGGTTGACGCTGCAGGAGCAGCCTGCTGTCCGAAGGAGAAGCCCCCCAGCCCTGCCGTGGGGGCTGTTGTGAGTGCGGGGGAGGAGGTCAGGGTTCCTAGGCCGAACCCACCTCCAGCACTCACGGTTGCTACAAATAAAACAAAAATGAACAACAGCAACAACAAAAAAAGTATGTTGGTAGAGTAGCTAGTTAATTGAAATATCAAATCGGCTGGATAATTTATTTCAAATTATTTATTAGGAGGAAATATTCCCTCTCCTCTTCCCAAGTTCCAAACTTGTAATATATGAAGATGATCTGTGCTAACCCGTTGAGGCCGGCGCGGCTGAACCTGCACCAAATGAGAAGCCCGTGACTGCAGCTGTTGCTGCAGGTTGAGGGGCCACTGCGCTGGATGGTTTACCTGAAGGTGATGTAGAACAGTGATCAGCATAGAAGAAAGTACTAAATGCAAATTTTAATGCATCTTGAAGCTATCCACCAGTATTTAATCAAGTGATGGCACCATAGTAGAATTGTGATTACATTTTTTTCATATAATATCTTCTGTAACAATGCGTCTCCCAATGATTGATAGAAGTATATCATTAAAATAACAAACTATAATCCCAGTCAATACAGTAACTAGAGCTGCAAGAGCAAAACAAACCAATTTGTGGCTACTCAAAATGCTGAAATGGGTGAATAAATTTTGTTCAGGACACTAGTAGAGCTACCATCAACGGCGCATCCAGAGCGAGCTATCTTATTATGCAAGGCCACAGTTGGCAAACAAAAGCTGAAGCCATCATGATTAACATTTTGCTTGTCACTGTACTTGGAAAAATAAGAAAAGCCAAAAACAGCCTTATGGGATTGGTTGAGGTACTTTGGCAGAAGGCATCTATTTGGATGCATTAGAATTTGTGAATATTTTTTTGGAAAGTTGATAAGATTGGTTCATGCCTTTTGTTCAATTTTTGTGCTGGTGCGCGTAATATTTGTTCAGCTCAAATTGCAATTGATACGTGAAGCATCTCATCTGCTAACAAGCATATCTAATTTTGTATTGCACGTAGCTACATAGCTATAGGAGTACCTGCCGTAAAGGAGAAGCCGCTACTAGATGTGGTGGTTGTACCTCCCAACAGTGGGTTTGCAAAGGCTGCATTGTTACTGTTACCTGCACAATTTAAGTTTGGTTAGTAAATAGGAAAAAATAGCTAGGTAGCGATAGTATGCTAATATGCAGATGCATGGGTAAATCCCCTCAGGAGTCATGACCAATGGCAAGACACACCTTATTCTCATGTAACATACTTGCATAGCTACATAGCTACCAAAACTAAACCCTTTAGTGCAAAGGGGTGTGGCCATGACTCAGCAACACACTCTCAAGGTCCTGGAAAATAAACATTTATTTTGGTATTTTTGCAGGAAGGCTGTGCACATATTTCATTCTGAAAGTGTACTAACAAAGACATGCTCTTTCAAGTGCTGTTGTCAAAATTTTTAGGTTCTCATCATTTTGGAACCCAAAAGAAGGGTGTAGGGAGTTGCCCTGGTTGACACCAATACAATTAGATCAATTTCTTAATTGATATCTAACAAAATGGACCGCTACCAAAGCAGCTACCTAATACCCAAGGTCATGGACAAATATTGGATCAAACAATTGCTAAAAGAAGTTTCCAATATTTTTTCAACAAGGTGGCTAGCCTATTGCAGTAGCAGATTTGGTGGGCTATGAGCTACTACCAATACACTAATTATATTTTTTCCGTTTCAGACATGATTTAGCAGGCAGAAATAAGATAGCTATTTGATTCAGAATCTTTCACTCAGCAAAAAATTGTTTCAAGGGGTTTTGAAGGAATTATAATTTTATGAGGTTGAAAGCAATAACTAGTTAAGAATCACAAGTAGCTATAATAAAAAATATCAAATGATGTAGCTACTAAGGTCTTGTTATCAGCCAGTTTAGAAAATATAAATTGGCCTGAAATGGATAACCAGTAGCAACCTTAGCAAACCATCAACTATTTTATACTTCTCAATGCAATAAGCATTTCCATTTGTTGAAACTGTCAAACTATGATTTAAAAAATAGTTCCCATCAGGATTGTTTGGATTAAAATAAATGGGTAAAAAACTGATCTACAGATACAGACAGTAGGCCGAATCCCCCATGTAAGGGGGTGGCCGACGTCAAGGCGCAACTCATGCTTCTCTCATACCCTCACACAAACAAACTGAACATTTTTGCACTGAAGGGTCTGGCCGTGAGACCCCGCAACACTCTCTGAATCAGGACTGAGTGTGGTCCTGATTCAAAGTGACTTGCATCATGTCTCCCACCCACGACCATCATGTCACTCAACACAATGCTACGAGTGGGAAAGCATATCACAGCAGTGTCAAAACTCATCCATTCAAGACCATTCTCCATTCAGGCCTATCCATTGCATGCTCTCTTGCCACCTCCACACTAATGTCTCCCTTTCCTTTGGCTTTCTTCACGCCATCTATTCAACTGACCTTTGGTCTACTCTAAGCATATGCCCACTCTTCTCCGCATTCATTGCACATCCTCACCATGTGCCTTGAACATTTCAGAACATGTGAATCAACTCTGTTTTCCAACTTATTCACCATTCATGTTCTAATTCAAGTAATGTCGTTAATGATCCAGTCTTTCAGCGTCACCCCAGCTTCTTAAACATTGCATCTTCAAGGACATTCTTCTCTCCTTTGCTCTCAACCCCCCTTCCTCCCAGAAGTCTCAGCTCTGTAGAGCACAGTTGGGACAACTACCCCCTTATACCACTCTCTCATTGCTTGCATCCCCAACAACCTGCACCTTGTTACACTCATCAGTGCACACAACACTCTTTACCCTTCCTTCACACACAACTTCACCTCCATTTACCTAGTTCAGCCTTCTCCACATGAAAGTAGAGCACTTTAAACACAAAACTTCCTCCAATACCTGTTCATGTAGCAGTACACTGACTCAGCTTGCATTGGTATTCCTTGAACATCTAATTACTTCACTATTAACACGAGGCCATCCCTATAAGCATTTGATGCCAGTTTGTAATACTGACATCACGAGAAGTTTCTTTTGGGGCTTGATGTGTTCAGTTGCAGAACAGCCTTCCTAGTTCTGTGTTGGAATCAAATTCCCAAGCTGCATTCAATGGGTTGCAGGCAGAGTTTCATGGAGAAGTTCTGCTTGAGTTTGTGTAGCTTGGGGGGGGTTCTTTCGAAGCATGTTGTGTTGGTGTCTTAGCTTTGGGTTTGCCTGCTGGATCTCTTACCTTTGCAGCCCCCTCCAGCAGGACCACATCAAGTGGGGAGCAGCAGAGCCAGGGGAGGCCAGCACAGCCATGCGCGCCAGTATGCTGTTGAGAACAGCAATGTTAACACAGGTATAGGAACTGGAATTAGTGCGCACTATTGGCTATCACATGAACCATCCGCATGAATGACATAAACAAAAACAATAAACAAATAAATTCCAGAACAGCACACTGTACAACAGAGAAGCAACACATCAGGACAGACATAAACACACACCCACACACACACACAAACACGCACCACAACCCACCATATCTTCTAGTGAATGACTCGTGCATTTTTTATTGTGTGTGTATGTGTGTGTAGATGTGTGTGTGTATGTGTGAGTATGTATGTATGTGTGTGTGTGTGTGTGTGTATGTGTGTGTCTATGTATGTGTGTGTGTATGTGAGTGTATATGTTTGTATGTGGATGAGTGTATGTGTGTGTGCGTATGTGCATGTGTGTGTGTATGTGTGTGTATGTTTGTATGTGTGTGTATGTTTGTATGTGTGAGTTTGTTTGTATGTATGTGTGTGTGTATACGTGTGTTTATGTATGTGTAGTGGTGTGTGTGTGTGTGTGTGTGTGTGTGTGTGTGTGTGTGTGTGCATGTATGTGTTTGTGTGTGTGTATATGTTTGTTTGTATGTGGATGAGTATGTATGTGTGTGTATGTGTGTGTATATGCATGTATATGTGTGTGTATGTATGTATGTGTGAGTATGTTTGTTTGTATGTGTGTATGTTTGTTTGTATGTGTATGTGAGTATGTATGTGAGTGTGTGTGTATGTGCATGTGTGTGTATGAGTGTGTATGTGTATGTATGTGTGTGTGTGCATGTGTGTGTAAGTGCGTGTAAGTGTGTGTATGTGTGTGTATATGTGTGTGCGGGGGGGGGGGGGGGGGGGGGGGGGGGGGAACTGGTGTTCCTGGGTATTGGGTGTTTTTGTGGTGTTGGGTTGGTGGCTGTGAGGGTTGTGGTATGTGTGTCCGGGTGAATGTTTTGTGTGGTGCACAGTGTTGTATGTGTGTAGAGCCTTTTTTTGGGTCATTCATATGGTTTGTTCATATGATAGCCAATGATGCGCACAATTCCAGTTCCTATACCTGTGTTAACAAAGCTGTTCTCAATATTAAGCTGGTGCGCACGACTATGCTGGCCTCTCCTGACTCGGTTGCTCCGCACAAGTTTGCAGCGCTGCTGGAGGAGGCTGCAAAGGTAAGAAACCCACGTTAACTTGCAGCTTCTTTCTCCAACACTCTACCAAACCCAACACTAGCCTACACAACTTCTCTTCAGAATCTGGTAGCAGTGCCATATCATCTGCTACAGCAGCTGACTCATTGCCAACTCTGCCCATTTGCTCCCAACAGCTCTAAACCATGACCCAATACACTGGTGTTCACCTCTCTGACCACTTCATCCATGTAGCTACAGATTGAACAGCCAGGTGACATAATGCAGCCTTGTCTCAATTCCACTTCCACTGTCAACCAAGCACTCACCCTGCTCCCCACTTTGTTACATACCCTGCTGCCAACATAGAAGTCTGCCCCACTTTGAACTGATTTCCTCTTGCTCCATGCAGATGCAATACCCTTATGACGCTTCTGGATGAAGGCCCACAACACATTCTTTCCTTTGAAAGGTACTTCTCACAGACTTTCTCACAGCAAAAATCTGATTGGTACATCCTCCACCATTATATAATTAGAAATGGCACATGAAGCTCTCTTAGACGTTCTACTTCAAAACTAATTCTCTTGCCACCAAAAGGCAACCTAGTTTGGGCCAATAGGCCTCTTAGACGTTCTACTCCAGAACTAACACTCTTGCTACCAAAAGGCAACCTAGTTTGGGCCAATAGGCCTGTTGTTGTCTTCCTACACTTGTAAACACTTGTAAACTTCTGAAACCACACTGCCTCCCCAATTGCACCATCTGTAATCATTTAAAAGCCATTTGAAAAATCATTCCTTGGTTAGTAGCTAATATTTTTCTTTATATTTGATAGCCACCACAATCCAAGATCCTTATAAATCTTATTTTCATCAGAAATGATCAATTCTTCAGTTTCAATTACAGTAGCTATGTCATCCCCTCAGCTACCGCTAACTTCAACATTGTTATAGCTAATGAAAACATTTCACAACATATGATCTTAATGCAAAATAATAATTACAATCACTGAAAAAAATTGAGGTTGAAATGATAGCTGGTAGTTGAATGCAAGGAGCTACTGCAAATCCCACAGCCTAACCATCATCATTGAAATCATTACAAAATCAGCTGACACTAGTTGCCTGCAGCTACATATTTATTTTAGGATTCAAAGTTTAGGATAACTTTTAAATTTTCTGAGGGATTTAATTAATAAATTAAGATGCAGTGAGTGACATAGGAATTGGTTATTTAAAATAGCTAAAGCTACCTAAGCTTCCTGAAGCATGCAATCATGCAATACATTTTTGTTGGGAAACAATGAAATATGCAGGTTTACTATTATAAGCCATCAGTGTGTTATGACTTGACTGAATCTTTCTAAGAGCACTTATTTTAATTTTGAACTTTTTGCTCATGATTTTCACTTGAATTTTTTAAATCAGGAAGAAAGCCATCACAATAAATAGGGCTACAAGAATTTCAACAAAGTTACTAGCTACCAATAAAACCAAACAAACATAAATAAATCAAGTTCATACATAAATGATCAAAAACATATAGCTATATATAAACAATTTTTTCAGATGAATTTTTTTTTAATTAATTTGCTTATTAAAGAAACATTAGCTGCCAACAACATGGCATCAAATAGTCTCAAGTGTCTATTTTCATAAGCAATGTAATAACCATGAATCAGGCAACATATAATTATTTGCAGAACAGTAGCTAGCTATTTCATTAATGTCATTTCATGGCAGTTGAAGCAGGGACAGTACAAGATAGCTAGCTAGCAATTAAGGCTACATGCAAATTGACCAACCTGCTAAAAGAGGATTTGTTGATGCAGGGGTTGAGTTTGTACCAAAGGAGAGTCCTCCAAAGCCAGTTGATGCTGTGCTGTTTTGTGGTGCAGCCTGAGCGCCAAGTTGGAAGCCACCACTACTTGAATCTGGAATTCAAAGATGGAATAGTTTGCAAGCTCAGTAGGCCCTACACTTGAGAACAATAACAAATACAACATGCCGCAATCATTGCAACCTGAAAATTCCTAGATGAAAATACATAAAAATTGAATTGTTAGCTGCAGTGCCTGAAGTGTCCTCATTTCTACTAACTTCAGATGATAGCTACTGCCAAGTCAAAAAAAAAATGTTAACTAGCTAGCTACACAACTGCTGTTGTATGAAGAGTATATTAATCTGCCTAGCTGAAATGTGTCTCCAGCTTTGTTAATAGCGTCAACCGGGGTGACCCCCCCTCATTTTGCACATACTTTGAAATTACTCAAAAAGTCCGCGACCCAGAAACTTCGTATTTACGGTGTGTATAGCTACTGTTATGACCATGGAGCACCATAAGTTTCAACATTCTATCGTTGACCAAAAAAAAGTTATTTACAAAAAAACGTGCGGCGAGCTACGACCCCAAATCGGGGGTGACTCCCCGCACCAAACGGGGTGACTCCCCGCACCCCCCATATATCAATAATTGAAACGTAGTATATATCAGTTGCTTAAAATAAAATTTTACGTTGAATATTACGTCTGTGATAGGTGTTTCTGATGCTCGTCTTTTGCTGCCGTCATACCAGACTGTCGAAGGATTTTTTTTTCCCGATTTTGCCGCGTGAAACCAAGTTTTTCTTCAATAATTGTAATCTAACTTCACTGGAAGTCATTTCTCCACATCCTAAACTAATCATGACCCTAATGTATCAGTAAATGAGCAAATATTACGAAAAAACGGTCTTTTTAATATTACGATAGAACATGTAAAAAATGTATTCTGTCAATTCTATAGCAAACTTATTGCATTAACATGAATACAAGTCATGCTAGGTAAGGGATTGTTGTCTCGATATGAAAATGTAATGAAAAAAATTGTCCCTGAGCATTGAACATGAGTTAACACTTAGGCCTAGACATGTCACCATGTGTTAAAAAAATTGGGTCATTATAAAATTAGTTACGCAAATTGAAATTAGCTGTGGTATCATTTGTGTGGGTCATTTACTTCCAAATGCCATTATATGTGTGTAGAATTGCATTTGATTACTTTTCATCGAAGAAAAATGAAAATATTTATCAACAAAATAGGTGCGGGGAGTCACCCCCGATTTTTTTTCACCTGGGGTGACTCCCCGCAGTTGTAGATTTGTATATATCTACAAAAGTTTACATTTTTTCCCAAAATCCTTCTAACGCAACGAACTACACCATATTCCGAATTTCACCACCAAATTTGGCCCTAATCCAATGGAAACTAGCCACAGCATCAAAGTTTGCGGAACGTCAATTTTTCCAAACAAAAATTTTCGGGGACCTGAAAAACACACCTTCACTTTGGCGATTTTTCATAAATTCTGTGCGCGTATCGAATTTCTATAAGTAGCTGATACTTACTAACAAAGACCTGCTCTTTCAAGTCCCAAAGTCAAATATTGTGATTTCCGACGTTTTGGTGCCCAAAAGGGGGGTGCGGGGAGTCACCCAGGGTTTTCGACTGCGGGGAGTCACCCGGTCGACGCTATCAGCTACTTGTAGAAACTCAATACGTGTACAGAATTTGTGAAAAATTGCCGAAGTGGAAGGTGTGTTTTTCATATCCCTGATAATTTTGGTTTGGAAAAATTGACGTTAAACAAACTTTGATTCTGTGGCTAGAGTTTCCATTGGATTCAAGCCAAATTTGGTAGCGATACTTGACATATGTTGTTCTTTGTTAAATGAGAAGGATTTTGTAAAAAGATTGACTTTTGTAGATATATACAAATAAACCACCGTAGGGAATCCATCCAAGGGGAAAAAATGATCGAGGGTGATTCCCCACACCTATTTAGTAATAAATACCTTAGTTTTACACGCAAGTCTTCACACATACAAAGACATCCAAGAGTTAAGTAGCTGTTTCAAGCTTACTTCAAAATGTGTAACTCATTTGATAATGAACCAATGTTTATAACACATGGTGACATGTCTAGGCCTAGGTACTTATGCTCAACACCCAGGAACTATATTTTTCAGCATATTTTCATATCAAGATAACAATACCTTACCTAGCATGCCTTGTATTCATGTTAATGCAATTATTTTACTATAGAATGGGAGAAATACGCTTTCTACTTGTTTTATCATAGGTATAATTGCAAATATATATTTTTTTGTAATATTCGCACATTTACTGATATTTTAGGCTCATAAATAGGTCACAATGTGGAGAAATGACTTCCAGTAAAGTTTTTGTTTGCAATTATTGGAGAAAAAGTTTTATTCACATAGTGCAATAAAAAAAAATCCCTCCAACAGCCTAGTATGACTGCAGCTAAAAATGAGCATCAAAAAGACCTGTCAGACCTAATATTTTACGTAAAATTTATTTTAATCAACTGATATAGCTACACTAATATAGGCCTGCTTCTTCTATTGGTACTCTCAAACTTCCAATTTGCGTTCCAATTATTGATATATGGGGGTGCGCGGAATGACCATGTTCGGTGCGGGGACTCCCCTCCAATCAGTGGCTCTAGCTCACCGCACCATTCTTCAGAAATGACTTTTTTTGGTTGAGGATAGATCGTTGAAACTTACCGTGCTTCATGGTCATAATAGTAGCTATACACACTGTAATTACAAAATTTCTTGGTCGCATACTTTTTGAGTTATTTCAAAGTATGCAGAAAATGCAAGGAGTCACCTGGATTGATGCTATCATTTTATTCTACTCAACTGATCTATACAAATGAAGGCATGCTCATTCTATGGGTACTCATCATTTTTTTTTAATTTGCATTTCTATTATCGATACATGGAGGGTGTGGGGAATCACCCCCGATTAGGGGTAGTGTCAACTGGGTGACTTCCTCCATTTTCTGCATACTTTGAAATAACTCAAAAAGTATGCAACCAAAAAATTTCCCATTCAGGGTGTGTATAGCAACTATTATGACCATGAAGCACCAATAGTTTCAACATTCTATCATTACCCAAAAAAAAAAATATTATGAAAAACCATGCGGCAAGCTGTAACCCCCAATCATGGGTGATTTCCCACACCAAACGGGGTGATACCCCGCACCCCTCATACATCAATTGAAACGCAAATTAAAAGTTTGGGAGTACCAATAGAAATAGCATGCCCATATCAGTATAGATAGCTATATCAGTTGCTTACAATAAAATGTCGAGTAAAATATTACGTCTGTGACAGGTGTTTTTGATGTTGGTCTTTTGCTGCAGTCATACTAGACTGTCAAAGGGATTTTTTTTCCCCATTTCACCATGGGAAACAAAGTTTTTCTTCAATAATTGCAAACTAACAGTACTAAGAGTCATTTATCAACATCCTGAATTAATTATGACCTTAAAGTATCAGTAAATGAGCAAATTCTACAAAAAACTATATTTTTAATATGATATAACGAGTAAAAAATTTGGTTCTTCAATTAAATAGCAAACTAATTGCATTAACATGTAGCTACAAGGCATGCTAGGTAAGGTATTGTTATCTTGATATGGATATATGATAAAAAAAATATTGTTTGTTGGTGTTATACATAAATTAACACTTAGGCCTAGATTTGTCACCATGTGTTATAAACCATCTGGTCATTATAAAATTAGTTAGGCATTTTGAAATTAGCTGTGGTATCATTAATTTGGTTCATTTACTTCCAGATGTCATTATATCTGTGAAGAATTACATTCAATTAGTTTTAATTGGAGAAAAACAAAGATATTTATCAACAAAATGGGTGCGTGGAATCACCCTCTATCGTTTTCTCATCTGGGGTGATTCCAAGCTGTTGTATATTTGTATATATCTACAAAAGTTTACAGTTCTTTCCAAAATCCTTCTTAGGCAACAAACTACAACATATTCAAGATTGCCATTAAATTTGGCCCTAATCCAATGGAAACTCTAGCCACAGCATTAAAGTTTGCAAAACATCAATTTTTCCAAACCTAAATTATCAGGGAGCTGAAAAACACACCTTCACTTTGGCAATTTTTCGTAAATGCTGTGCGCCCATTCAATTTTTAAAAGTAGCTGATACTCACTAACAAAGACCTGCTCTTTCAAGTCCTGTAGTCAAATAGTGACATTTCCAACGTTTAGGTGCGCAAAAGAAGGGTGTGGGGAGTCACCCCGTGATACCAACCATGGGGAATCACCCAGGTCGACTCTACTTGGCATGTAGAAAATGATAAAAAAGGTTGGTGGAGATATATATATATATATATATATAGCTACATCTATAATTAGGGTATGCTCAACAAATTTATATTTTGGGAATATATATATCTCTACTTGGCTATGTAATTTTTCCAAACATTATTTTTTTCAGAGATATGGCAATACATACATGGAGCAGCAATGATGTGAACCTTCATGGTTCATGAAAGGAAACATTGAGTGGCACAAAGTTGCCTTGGAGAAAAAGCTTTAATGCGTGAATTTGATTTGCCTTAGTTAGACTTTCTGCCTGATATTATTTAACGATGTTAATTTTCCTTAGTACCTCAGGAAGCTGCCCCATTGGTTATAATTTTATTGGTGTTCAATATTCTTGCCTTGCAGAATACTGGCTTCCTTCAGGAGTCAGCATCCCCACCTGTCCATGCTCATTTTCTAGGTACATTATTCACCGGAGACTATTTGCAACCCCTCACTGTTGATTTAGAGTAATTGACCTTATACCTCAACTTTCATTGACCTTCCAACCACTTCTAATTTAGACTTCATAGGAAGACTAAGGACAACATGTTTATCTGACCTGAGCGGGTAAGCATGGTAACAATACTATGTCTGTATCTCCAATGCCTAAATACTATGGCAACCAAACATGATGCAGCTGCTTGTACCATAAAGGAAGCACAGATTTTCTAGGATAAAGCAAGAATCCATATTTCTCACGTGTATCATGTGATTAAGCAGTTGAAAGAATTAGTTCTTATTTGAGCAAGACTTGAGGAGAACAGAGGCAGGTTAACAATTACTCAAAAGACTTATGAGGAAGCCTTCCAGGAATCTTTTAATGACTTCAACATGGCTCACCAGGATGCCTTGACAATTATCAAAATTCTCCAAGACAAGCCTAGGCTTTCCTGCTAGCTCAGCGTGATAAGGGGCAGCACGGGTCTATGGTTGGAGTAGATGTATCCCTTATAAACAAAGAAAAATGCCAGAAACAGAAGAAAAAATTGCAATTTGCATGGAAGGAGACCCACGATATCCAGAAGAACGAACTAGATGACCCCGCTAATTTAGGATCCTACACCCAGTTGCTAGTGGCAATTGGAGCGCTTGTTGGGCAGGTTAAAGGTATGATGGTGGGTGCAAAGAGCAAGTGCAGTTGTTAGTCTACTCAGGGAAGTCAGCAGACTAGTCGTCTGGGCAGGGTTGTTTAGGAGAGATGTCTTTAAGGAAGTGAGGGAGCTAAATGAGAGGGAGAAAAGTAAGTGCTCAATCATGTTGAGAGGTTTTGATTGCGTGAGCATGGCTCCCTTGTGTGTTCTCCAGCCTAGACTCAAAATGGGGTGGGGCACGCTGGGGGTCTGGAGATGTTCAGGTATTCATCTAATGACCATCTTGTGGCCAGCCCTTTGTCTGCAGGTTCATTTTTGGTATCCTTGGCGTTCAACCCCACTTCTGAATCAGCCTAGCTGATCAGGAACTGTCTCCAGTTGGTGGAAAGGGTGAGAGCGCCAAGGTGAATCCTCCATTATCCAAGGTCCTGGAGTAGGTGCTGCCCATATCTGTGATGTGGCCTGGAAGTGGGAAACCAGTAGCATGGCACTGCTCTGCGTTTGCCAGACCCCGAATTGAACCCAGAGGACACCCAATTGTGAGACTGTCGAGCTGGTGGAAGCAAAATTCCATGAAGTTTGCCATGTCCTGAGCATTGATGTTGATTCGACTGATGTTGTCAAGATTGGTGCTACTGGCCTGTTCAGAGCTAAAGTGGTCAATGATGATTCCAGACAACTTCATCTTATTGTCCCAAGCCCCTAGGCTGAGAAGCTTGGATGTTTTTTTGAGCCTTTTCATCCAGAAAGACCTTGCTTACAGGCAGAGGGGTGAGTTGCTGGATAGGAGGTGGGCTCCCACTGCATCAGAGGGTGATAGGGGGGAGAGGAATGAATTCTTGGCAGCTGCTGCTGGGCAGGGGGCTGGTGTCAGCGCTGGTCAGGGAGGGCCTGTTCTTTACGGGGCTTCCTCTAATCTAACACAGGGTGCTGGTGGTCGAGGCAGTGGCGGTCGCGTTTGGGGCGTTGAGGTGGCCGCGGCCGAGGCGTTGCTGATGACCGTGGCGGTGCTGATGGTTGCAGGGATGCTGCCCGATGAGTTGTAGAGGAGGGAGTGTTGGCAGTCAAGGGATTGTTGGCAGTCGAGGGAGTGTTGGCAGTGGAGGGAGTGTTGGCAGTGGAGGGAGTGTTGGCAGTGGAGGGAGTGTTGGCAGTGGAGGGAGTGTTGGCAGTGGAGGGAGTGTTGGCAGTGGAGGGAGTGTTGGCAGTGGAGGGAGTGTTGGCAGTGGAGGGAGTGTTGGCAGTCGAGGGAGTGTTGGCAGTCGAGGG